>PVJH01004070.1:0-131321 GCA_004026705.1 Nesogale talazaci | reverse complement strand
ACAGTTCAACAAAGAGAACATTCAAATGGGCACTGAATACATAAAAGGACGCTTAGTGTCATTAGCCAACCCAAGCAAAACTGAACTCACTACCATCAAGTCGATGATGACTCATAAAGTTACACTAGGATGGCTAAGATTCATGATAATAACCATAACAAATTTTGACAAGCAAGGAGGTGGGACAATTGGAAATTTTCTATTGGCTGGTAGAAATGCAAAATGGTCAAGCTTCTGTAAAACACTGTGGCAGATTCGTAAAAGGCTAAAAGCAGAACTATCATTTTACCCAACAATTCTGCTCTAAGGTATATTCAAAAGACTTCAAAGCAGAGGTTCAAAATATTCATTGCTGCATTATTCCCAATAGCCCAAAGTTGGAAAAACCTAAATCACCATCAACAGATGAATGGGTAAACAAAATATAGTACATGCATACAATGAAATACCACTCAGCTGTTAGGAGAATGAATGCTGCAGTATGGATGGGACTTGAAAATATTACGCTCAGGGAAATATCTATAAAGATAAGGCAAAAGTATTAAGAACAAATTTGGGGGGGGGCATCACTGCTCTCCGGTGGTGGGAGTAGGAGGCCCAGCCCCACTGCTGGAATTGAACCTCTGTCCCAGTGGACCACAGTCCCGCGCACAACCACTACGCCACTGGGGCTCAGCCCAAGAACAAATATTTTTAACAGCAAATAGGAGTGGGAAGAAGGAGGATTAATAGTAATAGGAATATTGGGTTGATTAAGGGTAGAATTGCACATATCATAATAACTGATGTGCATAAGCCATATGTTTGTTAAAAGTTGAAGTTATAAATGTCATGTAGTATATTGTTAACAATGACCAAGCAAACAGAGTAGCTGTTGAGGCTACAACCAGCCAAACAAACAAACAAAAAAGTAGCTTGGTTCCTTGGTTTTGATATATAGGGCCCTGGTTTCAGGAGACACCACAGGTAATTGGCCTAATATATGCTTAGTGGTTCTACTCTACCTCCTGATTCATTGTATAGTGCCTGCGGTCTTAAAAAACTTGCAAGCGACCACCCAAGGCAAAACACTTAGTCTCTGCTTGCCTAGAATAATGGAGAATGGAGAGTCAGGAATAGAAAGAGGAAATGGATATGTGGCTAATTGCCTACATGAAACTACCTCTTTTGCCTTGAGACCAAAACAGGATGGTGCCAAGCTATTATTATTGGACATTTAACCAGTCAGCGCTTCTGTGTCTACAGATACCTGCTATTGTTCGCCTCTTTTCTACATCAGAGTCCCAGGTCCTTCAACTGCTTGCTCTTACGTTATGCCATTGCAAACCTTTTATCATCTTTCTTTATCCTCTTGGTATATACTAGTTGATCAATATGCCTCATTAAAAAATTGTACCCAGAAAAAAAATTGTACCCAGAGAGGGACAGAACCTTCCAGATGGATATGCAGGTGCTATGATTGTTCTCTGAGCAACCTGTTCACCCTCCCACCCCCACCCCCCACATACTTTTAGTAATGCAACTTTTGGTTGGAGACCTACCCTTCTTAATACCTCATTGCACTACTAACCTAGACCTAACCCATAGGTATTCAGCTGATTCTGACTCACAGTGATGAAAGAACTAGTCACTAGAAAGGCTCCTTTGAATTTTTGAAGCCATGGACATTAACAGGAGCAGACAGCCTCATCTTTCTCCTTTAATGTGGTTGGTGAGTTTGAACTACTGATCTTGTGGTTAGCAGCTTACTATACCACCAGGGCTCTTCATTATAGTACTAGGCCACATTACAGATAATGCATTTGTTAGCACCTCCAGTTCCTTTTCACATAAATTACTGACAAACTATCATGAAATAATGTAACTGACTTAGTTTTCCCTCTGCCTTTGAGGGTGTGTGGGTAGGGGTGGGGGGGGTGCAGTAGAATTCAATAATCATTTTTAAAATTTTAATTTTATTATTTACAGACATATAAATTTTTCTATGTCTTAGTTTTATTTCCAAAGAGAAAAAAGAATCTATTATATTCCTTTGCAATCATTTCTAGGTGACTCATCAAAATCTGTGTAGCAGTAAATCTTCCTACTATCTAAAGATTTGAAAAATTTATGAATACTTGTCCCAATATTTCTATGCTCAATAAAATGCTTTCTAAATATAGTTATCTTTCAGCAGTCTTGACCTAACAACAATAATATGAACAATAATAACTTACCTTATGAAAAAATAAATTGAACATAAGTATTAGGACCATCTACTTCTGATAGTCTCGGTGGTTTTGAATTTAGAGAAACTTGCCAGTTAAAGAAAGTATTGACTTGAGAACAAAAATGTGAAGCACAGATTCAGCCTTGTAATTTATTGAGGAACCTGAACCCAAACATGAGATGCTGGGACCCAAAACCCTATTGCTTTTGTGTTAGTGGCAGGTATAATCACCTTTCTTCCCCTCTCACATTTATGTATGTTTTAAAATTTTCCCTGATAGTGGAATGTAGTTAGCTCTTTTTCACTCAAATTCCAACAACAATTTTGATTTGTTTTAATAATCTGAAGGCAAATTTTTAGTTTACATTTGTTTGAAAAAATCCAAGGGCAAAGGAAATGAAAAAGATGTCAACAGTGTGAACAGTTGGTTGGTAGCTTCCAAACGTAACATGCCTCTGAAAGTGCCATTTCCAGAGCCTTGAATGCATTGAAAGGTGTGTAAGGACTCAGTCACACATGCAATTGTAGAAAATAGTTGTCTTTGTCAATTGTTTAGATGAACCAATTTGGTGTATATATATATGTGTGTGTGTGTGTGTGTGTGTTTTCAGTGTTATACCAGAATAGTCATTTGCATACCATTCACAAAACCGACACTTCATGACATGAGCACCACACAAAGATAGTGAATCATTTAAAGTGGTTTGAGACTATCAAATTAATGGTAATTTTCAGGTTCTAGTTTTCAAAGAGTAGTTTCAAACCTCTTTTTAAAAAGTACATTTCGGGGCTGAGCCCCGGTGGCGTAGTGGTTGTGCGTTGGACTGCGGCCCACTGGGGCGGAGATTCAATTCCAGCAGTGGGGCTGGGCCTCCTACTCCCACCACCGGAGAGCAGTGATGCCAAAAAAAAAAAAAAAGTACATTTCATAAGTGGGATTCCTGTCCTGTTACAGTAAAATCATAAAAAATATTATAAATGAATTTTTTAGTTTAATGCTATGAGTAAAATGCTGATTTTAGTCCCTGGATCTCGAATTTTGAGTTTTCGGTGCCACTTTTTGTGATTGGCTTGTCAAACAGAGTCTCATAAAGACTGTGAAACAGGACTGGGGCAGAGCTGGTAAAATCAGAAATAAGTCAGCTCAAAACAAAACCAAAGCAATGTTCAAAACTAGACTCAAGACAAAATTATTTTTGATAATGCAAGAAATCCATACTTCTGGTTTCCAAAGTAAATTAATTCCGATCCCTTGTGTATATAAAATGGTGCTTTGAAAAATATGGATCTACTAAATTTATGTTTGAACGTACACATTTGTGGCCTGGTTATGATTGCTTTGGGAGCTATAACCTTATCCTGATATTTTAATGTCTAATGTATTGCCCATAGTGGTTTCTCTTTTCTTCTTTTTTTTAAATGCGAATTTCTTGTAACACAGAAGAATGAGAATCAATCCACTGGAGAGTTGTATGCATATTCACATACTGTGCTTCCGTGGATAGGGGGCTAGACAAGAATTCCCTGGGGAGTCAGAGTAGAGACACAGCTAAGATTCCAAGATGGTAATAAGGTGGGACAGGAGAAATGCTTTAGGAATAAGCATCCCCTGGTAACACTGAATTGGAAGAAAGACATTTGTCTTCTGTGGAATGTGTAACACCAAGCCAAACCCACGGCCATCAAGTTGATTCTGACTCACTGTGATCCTACAGGACAGGCGAACTACTCCCTAGGCTGTAATTCTTTAAGCCTCCAGTGTCATTCTCCCAAGGCTTGGCTGATGGATTTGAAATGCTGACTTCAGTTAGCAGTCTGATGCTTAATCCATTGCACCACCAAGTAAGTCCCCATCTAAGGCCAGTGGCTCAAGAACTAATGTTAGCCTTTTTTTCATGTTCAGGGAGAGGGGAGGAGGCGTGGAAAGCATTTTCTATGTCCCCTTTCGAGAGGGTTGCTATAAATTGGCATCAAATAAATGACAGTGGGTTTGGTTTTACTGTTCTTTATCATTTGGACCTTTCTTGATCACTTATTAAAATGAAGAAAGGAATTTGGGTAAAAAAATGGGAAAAAGAAACTACCATCCCTTTGCTCATGACTACAATATTTACATTACTATATTTCCTTACAACGGTACTTTTCATTCCATAATGATTATTTGTTCAATACCCACACCCAACATTTTATAGTGAAAGTTTTCAAACATATGGAAATCAAACAGAAGGTTACAGTTAACAACAGTAATACCTGTTTGCTAGGTTTTATCCTTAATACTTTACTATTTTTGTTTGGGGGTTTCTAGGTGGTGCAAACAGTTGAGCACTGTGCTTCTAACATAGAGGATGGAGGTGCAGGTCCACCTGGTGATCTCCTTCCAGAAATGAGCCATTGAAAAGGCTATGAAGGCACAGTTATGCTTTGATACACACATGTGTGGGCATAAGTCAATGGCACCTGAACGGAGTTCCTGGTTGATGTATAGAGAGGGGCTAGCTTCAAGGATAAACACTCAATTTCTCTAATTTTTGTATGAATTTCAGAGTAAGTTACAAATATTTCACTTCACCTCAAGTACTTCAGCACTGATATAATTACTTGAAGTTGACTAATTCTACACTTCCTAACCCTTTTATGACAGGAATGAACCCTGATGGGCTAGGGTCGTGGATTACACCTTAGGCTAATGGTCAGTGGTTTGAAGCTGCCATGAGAGAAAGATGAAGCTATTTGCTCCTGTGAAGATTTGTTGTTGTTAGGTGCTGATGGTTCTGGGTCTCCTAGTGACCCAGTGGGCCACAGACAGTACCACTGCTCAATTCTGCGAAAGCCTCACCATTACTCTTATATTTGAGCCCATTGTTGCAGCCACTAGTTTGCCTAAGGCCTTCCTCTTTTCTTCCTTTTCATGGTCCTTCTTTACTATAAATCTTTAGGGGAGGTGAAAGCCTTGTCTTTCTCCTGAAGGGATTTCAAACTGCTGACCCTGTGATTAGCAGCCCAGCACAAAGTCTCTAAAACTATTAGTGGACTAGAACCCAGTTTGATTTATAGGTAGTAAACCCAGGTTGCTACTAGTTAATTCCAATTCACAGTGGACAAAATGAAACAGCCCTTCTGGGCTTCGAGGGCTTTTTTTTTTTTTTAACAGAAGAATGCCTCGTTTTTTCTTCTGCTGAGTAGGTGGTGGGTTTGAACTGCTGACCTTGTCATTAGCAACCCAGCACTTAACCTACCTTGCTTCCTGCCAAGGCTGCTGATTGCTACCTAGAGACACCTGCAATCTCAGGTAAGCTCTCAAGCCAGGTGGCTGGATCTAAGCTCAACTAATGGTCTGGCTCTATTCGCCTTCCTAAGGGGATGTGTAGAGGAGAAGCCACAGGGGAGAGAATTAAAACAAGTTTGGATATGAGGAGCCCTGAGGTGTATTTTAAGACCACAATACTCTTCGTGAATTATGCTTTTTAACCATTACCCAGCACTTCAATTCAGAGTTAAGGAGTGGGAAGGAGATGGGGGCGATTAGCTTGTATGGAAATGTTGGTGAGAAGAGTCTAGAAGGAATTAACAGTTGACAACCAGATGCCTACCAATTAGAATAATTAGGGGAGAAAAGGGAGCTGCGGCATATTAAGAGAAAGGTTCATCCTAAGGCAGCCTAGTCAGCTGCCAAAGTAACTGCAAACGTGTTCCACTCTTGGATGCAACCATTCCAAAGTATGGATTCTCTCATCAATGATCATCATGGTAGGGGATGGCCTTTATGGAAGCATCTTTTTAAAAAGCACTTCTTGGCATACCGATATCACTCAACCACCTTTAGTGACTTTGGAACGATTTGAGGAGGTCAGTTATCTTATTTTATTCCTCAGCATGAGATCCGGCACTGAAAAGATTTTCCACATCGAGCTTTCCACTAAAAGCAGGAAGGAGATAATACCCAAATGCCCCCCTTTTTAGGTTCTCAAAACTCAAGCCAGTTGGGAACTATTTTCTCTTGACCCATCACAGACCATCGTGATGAACTCGCGTCCCCGAAAAGTCATGCTTTTCCTCACGATACACCCAATGTCAGGGTCCAAACTTCGTGGGAAAGCAGTCTTTCCCTACAGCAGCCCCCCACCCCCGACTCTGCACAAGCCCTCCGAGAGCTGCGCGACGTTTAGGCCCGCCTGCGGGTTCCTTTTGACCTTAGTTATGACTGGGAGTGTCGCTGGTAATTGCGAGGCTCGCCTCAAGGTGGAAAACAGCGTCAGCTCCCCAGCCACCGCAGCGGAGCCAAGTTCTGCGGGTGAGCGATGGCGGCCAGGCGACCAGCGTCTTACCACCCAGAGAGATGCTCGGAGGCCGCCTACAGGTGCCAGCCCGGCACTGCGGCCCCGGGAGGGTCGGCACCGGCGGGCGCGGGGTGTGCGCGCGCGCGCGCGCCCCTCCCGAAGTCTGGGTCGTGCCCCGCCGCCCGCTCCTCCAGCTTTCCCGGTGGCTCTGCCCCTGCGCGGTTTGGAAAGGAAGCTGGGAGCCCTCCGAGGCCCCGCCGACTCGGGCTGCGAGGGGGCGGGGCGGGCTGAGGCTTCCCCTCGGATCTGCGGCGAGCCTGGCTCCGGGAAAGTTTTGCAAAAGTTCCCAGCAGCGCCGGCCCAGGTCGCCTCCGCCAGGCGAGCAGACGGCGGCCAGCGCGCCCGCCTCGCCGCCGCCTCTGCCGCCAACGTGAGCGCTCTGGGCGGCCCGTCCGCTCGCGGGAAGCAGGGCCGGGCTCCCGACGGGCAGGCCCTCCTCCTGGGGCGAAAGCCGCAGCTGACGCAGGCGGGTCGGAAGGCGGAAGCGGCACTGCTCACATCGTTCGGGCAGCACCGCGGCGCCTGCACCTGGGGCCGCGACGGGTGCGGAGGCGTTCGGCGCGCGGCGCCCCAAGGGGTGTCCACCTGGACTTGTGCGGCCTGAGCCACCGGCCCATTCCAAGTTTTTCCCCGCGTTCCCTCCCTTCGCGGTCGCTACCACTCAGTCCCGCCCGGCCCAGAACTCTCGAAGGCGGAGGGTCTGAGCGGGGGGCCCTCACACGTCGACATGGCCCTGCACCTCCCTTAGCCCATTCCAGGTCCCTTGCCGCGATCCCCCTCGCGGGCCCTTCCACTCCATCACCCCAGGAGGGAAGGGGCGTTTCCAGCGGGGGGCCCGCCCCTCATGAATATTAATAGACGCATGCGCTCTGCCCGGCTCGTTGGGTAGAGGTGGCCAGCCCCGGCCGCGACTCCCAGACGGGCTCTCAGGGTCCTTCCTTAGCGCTGAGCGGGCGCGCGTCATTGTGTTACCTGCGGCCAGCCCGCGAGCGGGGCACGGGTTTTTTTTTCTTCTTCTTTTTTCCCTCCCCCCCCTTTCCATGCAGCTATTCTGAAAAGGAATTAAAAGCTGCGCATAATCATAATAATAAAAGAAAGGGAGCGCGAGCGAAGGAAAGAAAGCCGGGAGGTGGAAGAGGAGGGGGAGCGTCTCAAAGAAGCGATCAGAATAATAAAAGGAGGCCGGGCTCTTTGCCTTCTGGAAGCGGCCGCTCCTGAAAGGGCTTTTGAAAAGTGGTGTTGTTTTCCAGTCGTGCATGCTCCAATCCGCGGAGTATATTAGAGCCGGAACGCGGCGGCCGCAGGGGCAGCGGCGACGGCAGCACCGGCGGGAACAGCAGCGCGAGGAGCAGCGGCGGCGTCCCGAGTGCCCGCGGCGCGCGGCGCAGCGATGCGGTCCCCACGGACGCGCGGCCGGCCCGGGCGCCCCCTGAGCCTCTTGCTCGCTCTGCTCTGCGCCCTGCGAACCAAGGTAGGAGCCCTCCCCTGCTCTTTCCTCGAGGCAGCCTCAACGCGGGCGGCGGAGCGCGGCGCGGGGCTCGCGGGCCCCGGCACCTCAGCGACGACCACACCTGGGCTGGTCGCGTCTGCTTTCGCTTTGGCCCCCCGTGGGGCTCCTAAGCGTGGGTCGGGGGCGCCTGCGGACCCGTCCCGTGCCCCGCAGTCGGGCGTCGGACGGCTTCCGCGCTCGGGCATTTTCGGCCCGGGAATCACAGTTCGCGGCTCAAACTCCGTTTGGCAAAATTACTTTCACTTGGGGCCGAGGGCGCGTCGGGGCGGCCGGGGACGGGGGGGGGGGTCCCCGCCGCCTCGGAAGCAAACCCCATCGCCCCGCGCTGACCTCCCCCCCCTTCCCTCCCTCGCCGGCAGGTGTGCGGGGCCTCCGGCCAGTTCGAGTTGGAAATCCTGTCCATGCAGAACGTGAACGGGGAGCTGCAGAATGGCAACTGCTGCGGCGGCGCCCGGAGCCCGGGGGACCGCAAGTGCGCCCGCGACGAGTGCGACACGTACTTCAAAGTGTGCCTCAAGGAATACCAGACCCGCGTCACGGTCGGAGGCCCCTGCAGCTTCGGCTCGGGGGCCACGCCTGTCATCGGAGGCAACACCTTCAATCTCAAAGCCAGTCGCGGCAACGACCGCAATCGCATCGTGCTGCCTTTCAGTTTCGCCTGGCCGGTGAGTGACGGTCGCAGGGGGGAGCCCGGGCCCAGGCGGCGGGCGCCCCACGCCCGACAGAGCCCGGCTTCTCCCCCTCCGGGCGGCGATTAAAGGGCCTCGGCTGCTAAGGCGGCCGCCCCGTGGTGGTGGTGGTGGGGGGGGGGGGGGGTCGGGAATCTGTCGGGATTGCGGCGTTTCTCGTGCAGCCGAGACTTTAGAGGGGGGAGACCCGGGCTGGAGGCGACGGGGCCAGGCCCGATCCGCATGGCTGCTTGCCGAGCGCCCCGAAGTGGAGACCCCCGACCGCGGGGCGCCGCCCGACGCCCTGTAAAGCGGGCTTCAGCTTGCCACTTGCAGGCCCCGGAGTAACCCCCGAGGCGGGAGGTCACGATAGGTGGTCTCTGCACTTAACTACTTAAACCTGGAGCGCGGTGCAAAGAGATTGCGAGCAGTTGGTGCCTTCGAAGGCCCTCCAAGTTGGCGCCCTCCCCTTTTCCGTGAGCGGCCGGGGCGGCGGGTGTGTCCTTCCTGAGCGGGGGGTGGGGGGAGCTCATTTCCCGCTTCTCCCCCCGGAGGTTTTGGGTGCGTGCGGGAGCGCACCCGGGACCTGGGCTGGGGCAGCCTCCGCGGCGCGCGAGGTGGACTGTCTGGGGGCCCTTTCAGGGGCTGTCGCATGGGGAGCTCCCGCCCCCCTGCCGTCCGCCTCCCTCTTTCCCCCTCCGGCGCGTTGCAGTCCTCTTGGCCTTCCAGCGGTTCCTGGGCCCTGGAACAGCTGTGTTTGCAAACTTTCCTGGACAAGATTGAAGCGCGCTTTGCTAGGCCGGCACGCAGCCCCCACAGGCCTTCGGGGGAGCCCCAAGTGGGTAGGAAAGGGACACTGAAGGCACAGCCTAGGGGTACAGGCACAGAGGCCCTGAGCCCCCTCCTCCACTCCCTGGGGCCCGGAGGCGTGGGCCCAGCAGTAGCGTCTACCCCTCAGTGAAGCCCTTGCAACATCTCAAATTGGGTGGAAGGAAGATGGGTGTGATTGCAGAAAGGGAGGAAAGGGAAACGTTGGGGGGTGCCCTCTGCCCAACTCCTGCTGTCCAGGAGGCGTGACTCACTGTTGGAATTGGGGCTTGGCCCAGCGTGGCTCCAGAGGGTGGGTGGCGGTGGCTCGGGCTTGAGAGGAACGCTCTGCACCACGTGCTCTGGTGGGGTGGGTGCACTCTGCTGCCTCCTACCCGTGGGCTCCTCAGTGATTCTGAGCTTCTGTCGGGCTGATGCCTGGGGTGGTGCCAAAGGCCCATGTTTACAGGAGCTGGCATTATAGTGTCCTCTGCTGCATGTGAGAGAGGATCGGATCCTTATCAAACCGCATCCATTAAATGGGAGTGGGGATAATAAAGGCCGGTGTGGCCTTTCCCGAGACTGGAGGGCTGCTTCTGTTGTGGAATTTGACTTTTTCAATGAGTATTCGTCATGTTTGTTCATCCCCTATTATGGAGTTTTTTTTAAGTCCGTGAGGGTTGACCAGTTGGAAATTTTGCTGGGCCCACGTGCAGTTGGAATACTGACCAGTGCCCGTGAATGTGGGGCTGGAGTTCAGGGAAAAGGGCCCTGCAGGTGGTTCCATCACCCAAGGATCAGTCGGGAGCCCCTCTCTTTTCACAAGACCATAAAAGGAATCTTCCAAATGACGGGGAAAAGCAGCAGGCCTGGCTGAGGTTCCTTTTGGAGGGAAAGGTTAGAGGATGGTTTGAATGACAGTAGTGAACTCAAGGAAAGTGACCTAGAAGGTGTGTCTGTCCCCTTTTGACACTTGGCAGAAAGGCTCCACTGGGGAGGAGAAGCAGGGGAAGCATTTGATTTGCTGGTGTTCTCTGTGGTTTCAGGCCCCATGGGTCACCGACCATGAAATAGACTGTCAGCTTTTCTAGAGTGGGAGACACCAGGAGTGTGGTTTTATTGAAGTTGGGCCAGATGTGTGTGTGTGTGTGTGTGTAGCGCATAAACAAGTCTCTACCCTGCCTCTCCCAGAAAACCCTCCTTTGAAACATAAACTTGACTTCCCAAGAGAAAATTGGGAGTGTAGATGTATTGTCTTAGTTTATTTTTCTGACTATGGTTGGAAAAACACCACAGTATGTAACTTTCAAGAGTGACTTCAGACTGAGAGTGAACTTAAAGTGAAAGCCCCCAGGTCCTGATAAAAGATTGAGGTAGATAGTATACCTTCATTCCGTTTATCAATTAAATATTAATAGGCGCGCCTTACAATAACCCATTTCCTTGAATAGGTGATAAGATCTGAACTTGGTACAGAATTCAAGAGGTTAAAAAGTTAAGTGAACTAAAAGAGAATTCTGAACCAAATTGTACTCCCAGCCACCCAAGGTCCCACCTCTTGCCTGGACAGTCAGTTCCCCGTCTGCTTGCATGCTCCAAGACAGTTACAAGGGCTGTCACATGAGGTGGGGCAATTTGGAAGGTATATAGTTCATGTCTTTGTTCTGAATTATGACCCCAATCAAACTCCTTTCCCATGTTCTAGAGAGAAAGGAGAGAGAAATCTGGTCAGATATAAAATTCAGCCTCTTTAGAATGGTCACTGAGAAGTTCTATAGACCCTTGGTGGACTGCCCCAGCCTGGGTCTTGGGGTAGTGACTGGTAAAAAATCCTGTTCTTAGCGCTGCTAAGCACTGTTAGTTCTTAGGGCTTGGCTGGAGGCAGCTGGCTTTGATTTATGATCCTTAGATTGGGGGCTCCAGTGATAGGATCTTCACTATGAGAGGTAATTGGGCTCAATGGGGAATGATTTGGGGGAATAACCGTTGATAAGTCAACTAAAATGGTTAAGTTGGGACCTCCCAAAATTAGTCAGGTCCCAGGAGTGCCTGCTTATTAAAAACACATTAGCATAATTACTGCTACTTACCCAGCCTCCAAAATGAACCCTGGTGGCACCATCAGGTAAGCATTACATCCACTGCTAACAGCAAGGCCATTGGTTCAAACCCACCAGCTTGCTCAGCAGAAGAAAGATGACAGCCTGGCTTTCCAACCTCATATTTAATAATAGTGCCCTGATTACGCAGCCCTTAACCTAGCTGCTGGCCGCAGTCTTTCTCGGTCACTGAGCCGTCCTTGTTGAAACGCGGACACATGGAAGGTGGAAGGGATTCTCACATGAGCTTGCTTTTTCGCTGTAACCAGCATTGGAGACCCATGTTATCAGGGTGTTTGTAAACACAGCACCTGTGTGTGCCTCTGCTCAGAGCAAGGGACTTTTTCTGTGGGTGGATTGCTTAGTCTTTGCTCTAAGAAATCTCCAACTGAAGCAATGGAATGACATGTCTGCATTGCAAAATGGGACTTGGTGAAAAGTGGAGCATGCTCGCTTTGCTGCGAGGACGCTCTCTGCTCCCAAAGTGGAATCCCTATTCAAGGTGGTTTGTTACTAACATTTTGTCTCTTGCCAGGTGTAACCTTTTCTGTTTTCTTCCTCCTTGTTGTCTTGTTTCTTAGCAACTTACTCAAACCTCCAGTACTTAAGTTTGCAACCCACTGGCTCCACACCCATAATTCCACACGGGCTTCACGATTTTAGGAAACGGTGGAAGCTTTTGATGGAGGAGACGATTGGGGGAGTTGGGTGGGTTAGGGTAAAAGCGACAGCAGCTAGTGACATCAATTACTTGGCATGGAACCTTCAAAAAACTCCACAATCTTCAGCCTGCAAAACTTGAAGCCAAATCATAGTGCCTTAGGGACCTTTGGTCCAGAAGGCATAATGGAACATTAGCAGGGAGCACTAAGTTTCTCACAGAAACGGAGCCGGTGCAATCAGGACTCTCCGTGTGCCTGATCTGAAAACGGGCGTGCAAACCAGGGCTTTGGCCAAGTTCACAGGCAGCACTGTCCTTTATGGAACAAGGTAGCAAGACCAGACTTTTAAAGACTTCAGTTGCGAGCTGGTCAGAGAGGTGGTGCTTGGTTTGTTTGATTCTGGCTCTTAAAAATTCAAAGTTAGAACCAAGCAAGCCTCACTCTTTCCCCCCAACTCTTGAATGATGAGGAGTCCTTGGGGGTACCACGAGTTAAGCGTTGGCCTGCGCAGCAAGGTCTGGTTGGGAGCCACCAGTTGCTCTGTAGGAGAAAGGAGGCTGTCCTCATTAAGGTTTACCTCTCAAAACCCCTAAAGAACAGTGCTGTGTCCCTGTCGGGTCGTTAGGTGACCATGGCAGCGGGATGGTTTTAAGAAGGTGTGTTAGAATGCATAGCCATTTTTAGAATGGTGTGGGGGAGGATAGGTGCTCGGTTCAGAAACAGCAACCTTTATCCCTGTGCATAGGACCAAGTGGCCATGTTGTGGTTTTGTGGCTTCCTTGCTGGTTTCTGGTCCCCTTTGTGGGCCACAGCAATCTGGTGGCCCTTGTGTTTAGGGTGTTGATGGGTGTTCACCACGGGGGGCAGTGTATGTGTCCAGGGAAGAAATTTTGCCCTGCAGTTCCCGTGGTCCAGAAATAGTCAAACACCCAGAGCCCTCTACCAGCACAGCCCAGTTTTTGTGCACGTTTGGTAAATAAGTAGAAAGGCTTCTTGTTCAGGCTTGCTGTGTGTGAACCGGACCGTTGTGCTTGGCTGGCTTCTTGGTATTCTATCTATTAACCTCGCCACCCTTTTGTAACTGGTGCATTTAATTATCAGTGGGATGCTTTTCAAACAGGTAAGGGTAATGATGGGAATGGGGTGGGGGCATTTCATTGAGAGTCTCCACTCAGGATCTGAGCTCTGGGGCCGCTTGGTGAGTCTTTGAGGTGGGCTTTCATGAGAAAATCGCCCTCTGTAACCAGATCGGACTCTATTGAAATGTCAAGCCCTGCAGACTGAATTACTTTCTATGAGTAAAGCTGCCTTTCCTTGGAGGTTATAGAGAGGAGCTAGCTAGCTGTACTTTATACCTCACCTTGCCAAAGCCTGTGCTTCGTGAATTTGTGTTTGTGTGTGTGTGTACCTGTGAGTGTGTGTGCACATCGGAAATCTCCAGAGGCTTTCCTATTCAGTCACTTTTGTGACTGGAATATGTTATACTCTGGCCACCCAGACACAGGCAGGATAATAGTGTGGCCGAATTGACTGAAAGAAGGATTACAGAGAATAATGGGGCCTCTCCAAAAATAATGCTAATATGGGGCAAGCAACAGGAAGCAACAGTTGAGTCAGCAGTGCGCAGGCCTGGACAACCCCGGGGGCTGACTGCCTTCACAATGGCCACGTTGGCACACCAGGCATTCCCAGGATGTGCGTTACACTGGGTTTTTGGACCGTGCACGCGTGCCGTTTGGATGGCGGTTTGTTTGTGTCCATCAGCTTGGCAGGAGGGGCAGGCAGCCGCTTCTCAGGGCTTGGTTTGGCTGCCACTGTTACCAGGAAAAGGAAGCTCCCAGCTGCCAACACAATTACCTTTGTTTCTTACATCCCTCCCCCCCCCCCTTAATGTGGCAATTAAGTGCTTACCACTCTGCCTGGTGCCAAGGTAACCACTGTCAAGTGGAACGGGTTGCAGAACACAATCCTGGGGCGGGGGTTGGGGGGGGGAGCTGGGGGCCAGCCTTGGCAGGGTAGTGGCTTTGATGCCAGGGCACTCCTCTAGGCAAAATTCCATGGAAGTTCTCCCCCGGAGGTACTTGGAAGAAACTGGCCTTCCTCTGGCTACAGGAGAATGGGAATCACCTTTGAGTTGACAGATACCCTTGGGCCTGGAGCTGGAAGTGGCAGAAATGATTGCCTTTGCAAACCTGAACTTGAAAATATGCTAATGCCCTGTCCCTCCTAGGAGCACCTGGGTAGTGCTGGGCTCCTGTACTGAACAGTTGGCAGTATGAATCCACTCAGGTGCACAGAAGAAATGCCTGGCGAACTGCTTCTGAGAAAAATCTGTCCTGGGGAAAAAAACTGTAGGAAACACAGTTCTCAAGTCATCGTGACTTGAGTTGCCTGGATGGACAGCTGCTGAGGGTGTTTTGGTTTTCTTTTGCTTTTTCTTTTTGGCAGTGGTTGTGCTTTTTACATATCCACCTGCTTTGTTTGCCCTTAGGGTTTTCTGGACCACATTATGGAAAATGAAAGTCACATAACCTCATAGACCCTTTCTATGGATTTTATTTTCATAGTTTGCTGGTTTGGGTGTATTTGGGGAGTGAACTTGCTCCCCATCCTGACACGCCCCCACCCCTGACCGCATACACCCCATCTTGCCAGGCACCTCTTTCCAACCTCCCTCTGGGACCCAGCCTCTGCTGAGGGTCAGATTTTCAATGGCTAATTGAGTGTGACATGATCATAGCGGATTACTGATTTGTGGCCTGGTACCCTGCTTTGATGGCGTAAGGTGTGCTTGATCTGTGATTTCAGTGTCTGAATGTATATCCGGGGATATACAGAGGTCAAGTGTGGGCCTGGGAAAAATTAAAGTTCCCTAGCAACTAATAATCATTGCGGAATTATCTTGATTGTTGATCTATAGTGTGGGGATGGAGTGGGAGGGCAAGAGCCGCTCCTAATGGGAGCATTGCAGGGAATCCTTTTCTCTAAAGACTCAGCAGGAGTAATCCTCTTGCCTAGGGAGGCGTGTCTCAGAGCCATAATTCATCCTCTGAAGCACAGGAGAGAAGGTGCAGGCGGTTTTTTTAGTGTATGTGTGTGGGTTGCCTGCCCCTGCCTGGTCTCACCCCATCTTCTACCCCCCCCCCCCCCCCCAGGAATCGAGTGGGCTAGAGTTGGGTATACCTTGGTCTTCTCCTGTCAGGTGGGGTAGGTCAGCACCTTCGAAGGTCTGCCCAGTTCTAGGGAGGATGAGCCTGGTGGACAACTTGGCTTTCCCAGTTCTTATGCAAGATCTACTGATGACTTCCTGCACCAGCTCAGCCCTGCCTGCCCTTACGGGGGGGGGTGCGGGTTGTGGGGATTATGTGTTTGGTGCCTCTGCCAGTCTGTCAAAACTCCTAGTATCAATGCATTGAATCAGAGGATTAATTACAGCAATATTGTTGACGTGCAGGACGTGGGTCTTCACTTATCAGCAAATGAAGGGCTTAATGATGCCAAGTCATTCTCCCCTCTGGCCTCCTTTGACTTGACTGTGCATTTGTCAAGAAATATTACTTAAAATATTACTTAATGCTGCTCTCTGGGAAAGTCCTGTCATTAGTCGGAAGCCCTCAGAAAAGTACAGAGGCTATGAACAAGGTGTAACTTTCGCTAATAAAATATTAACGAGGACAACAATGAAGTTGGTCCAATGACCACTACCAGGAGAGGGCTGGGTATATGCCCCGACTTGCCCGGTCCTGCTTGCTCTTCTGAATGTTTTCCCACAGTTATCAGTGAACGAAATGGAATCCTGGTCGGCTTTGAGTATGAAACATATTTCGGCTGAATTCCAAGGCACAAGATATGTTTCTAGTCCAAGGCAACCTGCTGTGTCACGGCGAGGGCGGGGCGCTGGCGCGGAGTTATGAATGAAGTGCCCTTTCTCTTGGTGTTCTCTTCACCTGAAGAGTTGCCTTCTCGTTTGGTGGCGGTGTGTTTTCTGGCACTTGGGTGTTGCGCCTGTGTTGGGCACACTTCTTGCCGTAGAGTGGCGAAGCCAGGGTACAGATCTGGAGTCGTGGGCCTTGTGTGAGGCAGTGCAGCTCTGTCTGTCTCTGACGGGCCAGAGGGAGCCAGCCGGAGCAAGTGGGCCCCATAGCAGTGGGTTTGGTCTTGTGGGTGCTCTCAGAGACTGAGCTCCTTTTAAATTGCAAATGAAGATCTGAGTAAACTCGGGAATTTGCTAATGGCTTGGATTTTGGAGAGGCGGAATTCTGCGATAAAGCCAGCAGATAAAAGCCGCTTTCAGTTATAATGCTGGCTTCTCGCCAGCATCCAGGGAATTTGTTTAGTTCACGGACTCTTGATTATTCCTGGAATGTTAGAACTTATAGACAAGTTCATCAATAAATGTAATCCTGGGGTGTGCGGTTATTTCTCCTTTTGTACTGCTCTTTCCTGGGGTCACTCCCCCTCCTCCCCAAGAGGGGTTGCAGCCTTTGTCTTTGAGTCTCTTTTGCACCTACCCCCGCCCTGGCTTCCTAGAGTTACCTGATACTTGTGGGAGCAGTGATGGGCTCACACAGACAGGGCTTTCAAAGGGGTTCTCAAAAGGAAAAGAGGGCCTCCCTGGGGACAGCCCTACAAGTGTAATTTTAGCAATGCCCAGTCCTTGCTGGAAGGGGATGCCCCCTGCCCCCACGTGGTACAAATACCTGATCAGCTTAGAATAAATTCTTTTTTGTTTATTTGTTTTGTTTGTTTGTTGTTCGTAATGCGAGGGGCCTCTAGTCTTGAAAGTTCTGGAGCACTCTCTATGCTAAGTGCCCACCTAGCAGGAGGTAGCATTTTCTGATTCAGATTAAGAGCCTGCCCAGAGTGGTGACAGTCGTGGGGCCCCTGCCAACTGAAAGGAGCCATTTGTCAACCTGGGGGGTGAGGTGGGGGGGAAGGGTCCTTAAGAGGTGAGGGGAGTTTGTCCAGTTTTAAACACACAAAGCCTCAGCTTGATGGGTGACAAAATTTTCATTCCGGCTTTATGCTTGTTTGTGCGGAGGCCACGAGCGCGCCTGGTGCCCTGACTTGTGAGTGATTGAACTGTTTTGTTTTGCAGAGGTCCTACACTTTGCTTGTGGAGGCGTGGGACTCCAGCAATGACACTGTCCGTAAGTATTCCCTCACAAGGCTCTGATCTACATGCAGGTGAAACCACGCTGCTGGACTGACCGTGCTTGGAGGGCATGATTGGCCTCTGCACATCTTCGGGGAAATGCCCCTTGCTGTCTAGCCTCACCCCCTCCCCCTCCTTTGTGGCTGTGGCCTCTGTTCCTTCACTTACCTAGAATTCTAGCGTAGAATATTAAGTAGCCAACACAAGAGTTGCAGCTAATTCAGTCCCTGAATATGGGACTGAGATTATCTTTGGGATAGAGATCTTAATGCTTTTACAACTTTAAAACCTTGTAGGCTGCTGAAGGATCAAAGTAGTGACTTTTTAAAAGTCCATTTAAACTTTAAGTGAGCGTTTAATCTCTCATCAGAAAGATAAAGCCCTTAAAGGTGGCACTGGGTTCTAAAGAACGACCTTGAATTTCACTTAGTGGGCAGGTGAGCTCCAAGCCTGCCCGGGTTTCCCACACTGCACACGACAAGCCTCCCATTGAAGCTGAATTCCAAAGCGTCCCAGCCGTTGCCTGGTCCCCCTCTGAAAGATAGCTCTGTTCTGTCTGCAGTCCAGGTTGCTTTTCAGAACTGCCAAGGTGGCTTTTAGTGGGGGGCGCAGAGAGGGATGTGCATTGAAATGGCCATAGTTTGCCTTCTAAGGTCATCTTACCATTGAAGTTGGAACTGAAGGGGGTGGGCAGGAGTTTTCCCTCATTAGCCAAAACTGCAGTTCCCTCCCTGCAGGCAGGGTCTTGGAAAATAGTCATTGGACAAGATGATCCAAACAGAGGTGGCGTGGTGTCTGTGGGTGGAAAGCTGGACCCAAATGTTGGCTTTTGTAGTCTTCTCTGAATGTAGTCTTCCCTTCCCCTGCCTCGCCCACCTGTCTTTTGTGTGGTCACCACTCAGCACACCCCCGCTCCTTCCTGTGTTGTGAGTTTCCGTGATGGCCACGGAGTGAGAGTGGGCTGTGACTGGGCCGTCGGACTGTGCCTACAGGCCACCAAGTCACTGCTGAGCCCGGTTGAGTTAGTCTCAGGGCATTGGACCCAGTTCTTGTTTTGGCCTTTTGAGTCCAGATCTTCATGAATGGGACAGGAGGGAGATGAGAGGGTCCTGGGACAGCCCAGAGCCCGAACCTCCATCCCAGGGACAAGCTCTGACCCACTGGGGTCTGTGGTGAAAAGTAGGAAAAGAAGAACTGCCAGTCTTGGTTACATCTGATGCTCCGCAAATTTAGAGACACCGGTTTGCTCTCCCTCCCACCCTTCCTCCCTCCCCTGCACAGGTGCTGGCGGGGGGTGGGGGGGGAACCATGGAGTATTAAAGTCACTGTGACCCAGAATGCAATGATCCAAGCATTGGGAAGAGGGCAGTGGGTGGGCAGAACTCAGCTTGTCCAATTACTTTGCTGCTTGCAGGTGTGGTTGACTCCTGCCTCTCCCTTTTAGATGTTAAAGCTATCCATCTGTGACTCAGGCTCTTTGATCCTGGCTGTGGTGTGAGTTTGGGGAAGGGATACTTTCTGCGAAATATGCTGGAGGCTTCTTGCTCTGTATGGCCACTCCTGGGGTTGCCTGTATCCCACAGGTCAGATAGCTTCCCCCCCCCCCCCCCTGCCCCGGGGAAGTTGAAACTGCCTACAAGATAGGATGGAGAGCTGGGCCTATTGGCCAAACCCAAACCAAACTCTTGCTGGTTGAGTCAATCTCAACGCACAGTGGAAAACCTATCGGGCAGTGTAGCGCTGCTCCCATGTAGTTGTCAAAACTGTTGTCTTTAGGAAGCAGGCTCCTGTCCTGCATCTCCTGCGGAGTTTGGACCACCAATCTTTCACTTGGCCACGGAGCAACTAGGTCCCACTGGGGGCTTGTGGGGGCCGCCCACACTTGTCTGCCTTTTGAGGCTCTGGGCTCCTGGTGGTACCCTAGCGGAGCACTTGGCTGCTAACTGGAAGTCAGTGATTCATACCCTCCCGCCACCCTGCAGGAGACAGACAGCAGCTGCCTGCCTTCCATAAAGATTGGGGGTGGGGGGTGGGGGGGGGTGCGCGCGCGCGTGTATAATTCTACTCAGTCAGGAACCTTGGTGGCCCAGTGGTGAACCACTCAGTCGCCACTTGAGAGGGTGGCAGGTCAAGCCCATGGGCACTCAGCAGGAAGAAGATGTTGCAGGACTCTGCCGTGAAGAGGAACGTGTCGGAAGGCCGATGTGGTACTGTTCTGTCCTGTCCCGTAGAGTTGTGGAGTCCGAGTTCAACTCCATGACAGCAGTGAGCGTGGTTTGCCAGGAGGTAACCACTAGTTGGAAGGGGACAAAAAAGACTTTTGAGGAGGAATGAAGTGCTTCCAGACCGCTCTGGGGAGGCAGGTGGTGCCGAGCCGTGCACTGGCCATTGTGAGTCATTGCACCCATATTGAATCCAGAGGAAGAGGCACTGGGGAACTGTCTGCAGTGGCTTTTCCACCTTGCCGCTTTCTTCTGAGGAACCTCCAATTCGGCCTGTGCAAATGAAAGGTGGGCATGCACCACCCCCCCTTCCCAAAAGTCCTCTCTGGGAGACCAGCACCCACATTGGAACACCCGGTGCTGTCTGAAATCTCGAAGGTACCCAGCAGAGCTCCCTCGCCCCATCTGCGTACAGTCCTCCGAATTCTGAACATCTCCTCCTCCAGCTCTGCACTCCATTTGGGCTGCTCTCATGATCTTCCCTGCCAGCGGCCTGGTCCAAGTCACCACCTACTCGGGCCTAGGCCTAACTGGTCCACCCGAACTCCCCTGGTGTGTCTTCTCCAGTGTCGTCGTCTTTTTGTTACCTTTCCACGTGTAACATTCAATGCTTTTCTCGCATATAAAACACTTGGTGGGTTTCTGTTGCTCTGGGGTCAGATTGTGTGTGGCCCACAAGGCCCTGTACAACCAGGTCAGCTTCCTCTTACAACCCACCTTGTGCGTGGCATCTACATCTCAGGCAAACACCACGTCCCCTCTCGGTCGCCTTAAGCCCGGTGTTCTCGCCTAACAGCAGGCCCGTGCGCGTGCTGCTGGCTCTGAGGGGATGTTTGACTCCTACTCTCTGCCCGTCCCTGGCGGCTGAAGTCGAGCAGGTAGAGGAGGATCCTACGGGAGTCCGTCAGCCGCCCTTTGGACCCCGCAGCGAGCTGCCTTCAGGTGTAACCAAGAGGCAGACCCTGAGTTTGGGGATGGAGAATCCCGCGTGTTCACGTTGGAATGAACTCATGCACAGAACCTTTCCCCGACGGTGCTGTTCATCTGTGAGAAATGGTTTTTCTTGTCTACCCTCAGACGCCATTTCTGTTGTTTCATGACGTCTTTTATGTTAAGTTGGAGGTGGCACAGTGGGCTCTTCACCGGCCTTCTCACTGCACGGTCAGCCCCTGGAACCCCCCAGCCACTCTGCGGAAGGAAGATGAGGCTTTCTGTGCTCACAAAGACTGACAGCGCTGAGAACCCCAGGGGACAGTTCTACTCTGCCTCCCTGCCCGGTCACTCTCAGAACCAGCGTAATGGCAGTGAGGTTCATTTGCTTTGGAGAATATTTGAGGTCGGAATTTTTCTGTCTCCTAGAGCAGATGGGTTCTCTTTCTTGAGCTGATTAATGAAAATGTAAGCGCAGGCTTGTTGAGGCTAGGGTTCCTTACAGCCTAATCACCCTGGCCAAAGCTTTGGTCTGTTTGTGACAAACTGCTTACGGTGTGATAGTCTCAGGAATTCACTCCGACTCACCCCTCACTTGCCCCCTCGGTGGGCGGCGAGGATGCTTTGGGAACTTGGTCCTTGTTCTTCTGCCAGGGGAAGATTTCAGGGAGACAGGGTAAGACCCTTTTTTAATTAGAAGCTTTGACTGCAAAATGAACTGCCCCCAACATCTGAGTTGGGGTGTGTGTTTGAGGATAAGTCGAAAAGTCTTGCTCCTAGTCTTCTAGTTCATCTCTTCATGGGCTTACCCCAAACAAAATGTGCTTAAGCATCTCTCTCCGTTCAGTGGGTAACTGCAGTAATACACTGGTCTTTGTCTCATTAGGGTGTCTACAGAAAATGCTCACCCAAAACAATGGCTTTCAATTTGAAGGGGACCTGCTGGGCTGCTTAAATTCAGGGTGGAGAGGTCAGCTCAGACAGTTATGTCGACCATTTTGTGGTGGTGGTGGTGGGGGGGGGGGGGTCCGAGAGATAATTTGATAGATTTTCTCAGAGGACACAGGACTAAAGATCATGGTAGCCTTAGAAGAACTTTTCACTATTAACAATTGCTTTTTGATGAAAAAAAGGCCGGGGACGTTAATGCTGAGAAATTCTGATTGTTGTTTTCATCACAGTGCACTTGCCATTCTCTGAGGGTGGCAAAGGCTGTTCTATGAATTTTGTTGGGAAGCCTCTCCAGTCTTCCAATTATTCCTCACTGTCAGCACTTAAAGAAATCCAAAGATGCCAAAAGTACTGTCTTAATGTGGTATCTATCCATCATGGTAGCTATCCGTCAAAGAGCACACACTTCTTTGGAGGGGAGGGGTAGACAGATGGAAAATACCAATTTAAGAAGTGCCTGGATGTAGATGGGAAACAACAAATAGCTTCACATAAAGGTGTGCCTGATGTTATAGTAAGACTTTTTTGCCTCACCCTCATATACGTGGCTCAAGCTGACTGTTGATAACCCCACTGACCCTGTAGGACAGCGTAGAACTGCCCTCTGGGGGCTTCTAGGTAGACTCTACCCTGCAGAGCAATTGAGGGGCTGACACCTCTCACTTTGCGGCTGGAGCACTTAAATGTTGTGCCGCCGGGACTCATTCCCCAACCTAATGAGCCCTGTGGTTTAACTGCTAGAAGCAGGCAGCAAACCCTGTTCCATGCCCGTCAGACCCCTGACAGCACTTCACATTCGAATCACTCTGCTTAGAAAACTTCAGCTGTGAGATGCTTTACCCTGCCTCCGTTTGCTCCACTGGGGATGCTGAGGGTGATCGTTCCTCCTGGCTTTCGTCACATGTGTACTCTGTTCCCGAACATGAAATGGCCAGCCTGCACCATTGGGGTCGTTCGGGACTCAGCTGGCTTGTTTAATGTGGATACCTGCCTGAGAACTGGTAGCCTTTGAGCCTTGCCTAGTGTGTTTAAATAATTTCTCTATTAAGATCTCAAGAGGCATGGTGCCTTTCTCATAACCACATGGTAATAACCCACTACTCTTCTTCATGGAACTGACAGAGCAAACACGTTTAATGGAAGGGCATTTTTGGCATTCTTTGGCCTGTATTTATTTGCCAAACTTAAGTTTGTAAAAAATGTTATCTCCAAGTGCTTCTGTAGGCACTATAGTGTAAGCCTGCAGGTATGTGGGCTTGTTGAAGGCTTGTCTTGCCCACATGACGGTTAAACCAAGACAGTGAACACGGACACACACACACACACACACACACACACACACATGCCCCTGTTCAAGGAAAGGAGCCGAGTGCAAGTGAAGCCACCCAGGAGTTTCCTCCTGCCCTGGTCACCTACGGGTTTGCTTAGCCATGTGAGTGAGCCTAGGCCCAGGGCCTAGAAAAACAGGGGTGTGGGTGGGTAAGAATCACAAAGACATAGAAAGTAGGGCCTCGTGCTGTCTCTCCAAGGTGGCCTTGAATTTGACAAGGTGGTGAAGGGTTGGTGCTGGCAGGTTTAAGAAAACAAACACAAAACCAAGCTGGGGTGCTGACTTAGTGAGTGTGTTACCGCCTTTTCATGTCCCTCCTCTGAACTCCTGGCACCTGGTGTTTGGAGCTATTTTTGTACCTGTCTCTTTTCTCCGACTAGATGATGGGTGACCTCAGGGCAGGGACCACTTCTTACCTCCTCATGAGCTCCATGAGCCCCAGGCATTTCTTTTCCTCCACTGGCTCATGGCTTGGCTCAAAACCAACAGCTAACTCTACCTGTCTCTGGAGTGGGGTGGCTTCTCCCACCACCTGCCTCTGGCCCCAGAGGCAGTGCACGAAACCCGTGGTGTTGCAAGCTCTTTACCCTCCAGTTTACAGTGTGGGGACGTTTGCCATTTAAAGACAAAATAACCCCATGGAATGGCGGGAAGCCAATCAGTTCTGGTTTACTATATAATTAGAATAACTTTGAAACAGACAGGGCTTTTCTAAGCAAAACCTATAACAGCTCTTACACCGGAATAGGGAGGGGGGAAAGATCGATCACTTATGTGGACTCGTTTCATTTCTTCAAGAGCAGCACTCCTTCAAAGGCAGCCTTCTATCATATATAAATAGCATTTACAAAGCAGTAAGGAATAACAAAACAGAAGCATCAACCAGAGGAGAGGAACAGGTTGCACTTGACAAGAAACCATTATAGACGGTTTTGTAAACACATGAAAGACTCGTCAACATCACTCAATTAAGTGCTAATTAAAACAGGAGATACCACTTTCTCTATCGGACAGAGATCAGAACGGCTGACAGGGCAGTGTTTGGCACTGCTGCTGGGAAACGCAATTTCCGATGGTGGTGGGAAGATGGATGACAGGCTGCCCTGGTGGGTAGCCTGGGAATGTCTGCTCCCAGAAGAGGCTCGGTGTGCACAGACTGATTCAGCACTTCCCCTTCTAGGAAATTTTCCTTCTGCTCGAGCCACACCCACGGGCACTTGTGTTCGAGGATGTTTACTGTGACTTTGCTTAATAACCAGAGGTCCCAAACACCCCGAATGCACACATTTTAGGAATTGAACAACGCACCCTGCAGAAGGGGCAGCCTGCGGGCGGCAGAAACCTGTTGGAGTAGAATAGTTTCCACTGAACAAGGCAATGGAAGAGAAGCGAAGACTACCCTGTCAGAGGAGAACACGTACGACACCCAAAAAGACCAGGCAGCCCTGTGGGGGTGTGCTTGTAGGTTTCCCTGCGCCATGCGGCTCATTTAAAGGGTAGATCAATGGTAACTGCTGCTGCCTCCGGGAAAGGGAACAAATGTTCATTTTCTACCCCCTTTGTGGGTTTTTTTGATTTTTGTATTATGTGCGCATGTTTTTATTTTAAAACAGTCAAACAGGCCGGGAAGTGGAGGTGGGGGGGGGGGGGGGGAGCCCCGCGGAAGCTCCATTGTGAATGTGGTTAAGTTTGGCATTTGTTTTTGTTTTTGCCTCTAGAACCTGACAGCATTATTGAAAAGGCTTCTCATTCGGGCATGATCAACCCCAGCCGGCAGTGGCAGACGCTGAAGCAGAACACGGGGGTGGCCCACTTTGAGTATCAGATTCGAGTGACCTGTGACGATTACTACTATGGCTTCGGCTGCAATAAGTTCTGCCGGCCCAGAGATGACTTCTTTGGACATTATGCCTGTGACCAGAATGGCAACAAAACTTGTATGGAAGGCTGGAAGGGGCCCGAGTGTAACCGAGGTGTGTGCTCGTGCGTGTAGGGGTGCGCGCCGCGGTGGGTTACCCTGTCCCAAATGCTGTTTGCTGGTGCCAGGAATTCTTACCCCCTCAGTGGTCAGAAGGTATTTTGGCTGTTATCTTGGCCCGAAACCTGACATGTCAAATGTACAAAAGCCACTGGTGCCCCATGCAGATGCCTCTTAGCTGGCAGGTGCTCCCTCACCCAGTTTCTTGCTTGAAGGGCCACCCAAACAGCCTGCATGGACGGACTCTCTGAGAATGGTCCTCAGTTAAACGGGGGCCGCTTGGAGGAGACTCTCTGCCTCCAGCTCAGAGTCCGTCTCTTTGCCTTTACTCGGAGGGCCATTCGCTCTCCAGAATTCCCTCCTTCCCCTCCATTACGCGCCTCCCCCCGCCCCCCGCCCCGAGTCTTGGTCTGCCCCCCATCTGCCTCCTTCCCTACACTCCCCACTTCTGAGCCCAAGTTCCCGTCAAGGCTCGCTTCTAAGCAGCCTGACCTAAAGCAGATGCCAAATGGGACAGGGTTCGCCACTCAAATTCAAGCCGACTGACCTTTGGGAAATGACAGCTTCTGAGCTTTTGCAGGGCATGTGGGGGGAACCTTGGGGTGGGGGAGAGGAGCTGGTGAGCCTGTAAGGATCAAAACTTTCCAAGGAGTTGTCTGCGTCCCCGGTCCTCCTCATAGATTTCAGTGGGCCCTCTTGGTGGCAACTTCATGAGTGATAGTGATCAAAGGAGGCCTGGTGGCGTAGGAATTGTGTGTTGGGCTGCTAACAGCAACATCAGCAGTTCAAAACCACCAACCCCTTTGAAGGGGGGACAATGAGGCTTTCAACTCTTGTAAAGAGTCACAGCCTTAGAAACCCTTTCTTACAGGGTCCCTCTCAGTTGGCACTGAGTTTGCTTTCTTCAGCTTTCACATGGGACACTGGTTAGCCATGTAATACTCCTCACGAGCACTGGTGCTGTGGGCTCGGCACTCAGCTGCTTGCTACCTACAAGACTAACGGCTCAAGCCCAATAGCCGCTCCAAGGGAGAACGACGAGGCTGGCTGCGCCCTCAGAAATTTAGAGTCTGAAATCCTCTTTGGGATCACTGAATCAGAATTGATTTGATGGCCCTGGATGTGTTTTTGTTTTTAATGAACACTAGCGTAACTCTGCTAATTTCATGCAGTTAGGTCAGTTCCTTCAAAAGAAACTCAAATTAAGAAATGAAATTGTTTTACAATGTAACTAAGGACAGGGATGGGATCAAGGAGTTTGCTGTTCTTCTGGGCAAATAGTGCTTCATTTCGTAATCGGAGAAACTTTGAACAGGCATTTCTAAAATACAAACCCAAAGCTGAGTTAATAAGTTCTTTTGTGTGTGTGTGTGTGTGTGTGTGTGGGCATCACTGCCTCTGGTGGTCCTGGGTGCTACCCAGCCGCCGCTGGATTTGAACCGCCAAGCCTGCGGGCTGCAGTTCTGCACTCAACCACTTACGCCACCGGGGCTCAGCCCGAGTTAATAAGTTCTATGTCGTTCAAGTCATGGGCAGTTTACTAGCAAATGTTTAGTATTTTCAATGTCCCATTGCTCTGTGGGGCTAGTTCTCAAATGTACCACTTCCAGGTGTGGGCACCCCACTGGCCCAGCACAAGAGAGCAGCCTCCTTGGTTGCTAGTCACATGGGATTGTTGAGAGCGGGCATTTGGTTAGAGTAGGGATACTGTGAGGCTGAGTGTACTCAGATGGGTCCGCTTAGGGGGCACAGGGGCAGGATTATCCTTTTCTCTTGAGAGTAGCTGTGGGGCTGGGAGGGAACTAAGGGGGCATCTCAGAGAGCCGGGGACCTATTGTTGAGAGAAGCCAGATGAAGGCTCCATCCCTCCGTCAACTTGCAAGCATTTTATGCCCAAACAAGATCATCACGTTCTGAGGATCTGCTCATCGTGGCCTTGAAGTTGAAAGCTGGGTTTGTCATCTGGGAACCACCCATCTCCCTTCCTTACAATGGACTGGAGAGGAGATATTTTAAAGTCATGGCTTTTGTAGGATTAAAGTACTAGAACTTTCTCATGAAAGAGGCAGAATCCTAATGTATCCTTCTGTTTTCTCTCTTTTTTTGTTGTTAAACAGCTATTTGCCGGCAGGGCTGTAGTCCCAAGCATGGGTCATGCAAACTCCCTGGTGACTGCAGGTACATAATTATACAATGTTGATTTGTTGGTTTCATTTTGAAATGTGTTTTCTCTTTCATGCAAGTATGGGATTGACTTCCATTGTGAAAATGCTTCTTTAGAGGACAAGGAAGCTTCAAAAAAAAAAAAAAATCAAATAGTCACATCTGAAGCTTATTAAATTATCCCAGCTGTCTGATGGAATGCACACATTATTCTCTTGAAAGAAAAAAAAGACCTCTTATGGGTATCGTCAGTGATTTCATGTATTAACTGTTCTGTAAATTGATAACACGTTTTTGTAATCTTCAGCTTAAAGTGCTAATGGAGTAGATGGACGGCTGTGGGCATGGTTCCTGGAGTTCCTCTTCCCTGCCCTCCCCCACTTTTCCCATCAATAGGCGAGAGTCTAGCATTCTTTAGAATGGGATTAGTACAATCTCCAGGCCGCTTTGCAGTCGGAAGCTGGGCCAGTGCTGAGAGGTTAATGGCAGTGCTGGAATCTTGTCAGTTGAGCCTGATGAATGTAGACTTTTGCTGCTGGCCTTTGAAGTTGGTTCTTTTATGGTCCGGGACAAAGCAGAAGCCAAACAGAGACCCTTCCCCCCTCCTCTTCTTCCCCCGCCCCACCCCACACCCAGATATATTCCACTTCATTTGGGGAACGTTTTGAACAACATATTTTATAGTACACATTGTTGATGTCTGTGGCATTTTGGCACAAATCTCACTCTTACCCCACCCCCAGCTCCAAGTGTTCAGGATTAGGCAATGTAAGATGACACTAACTGGATCCTTCGGGTCTGCCACTTTTGCCCCAAAGGCAAAGCCCACTCTGGTTTTGAGGGTAAGGAAAGTTTGTGAATTGAAACCAATGGGATCCAAGCTGTGCATTACCTGAGACTGGTTCACATGACGCTCCTGCTTAAACCCCTTAGTCAGGGTTTCAGTGCAGGTCTCTGCATTCCCTCCTAAGTCAGGTGGATGTTACTTTGGTGAAACATTGCTCCCAAACCAGCTTTGGCACTCAAAGTGCCCCTCCCAAAATTTCCCTGATAACTCTTCAAATTCGGGTTCTTGGGCTCCATTCCACACCCACGGATTCCTATTCCCCCTCTTGGGTGGCCCAGGATCCGGCATGGTACGACGCGGGCCTCATGGCTTCGCCGCAGAGTGAAGGAGGACTGCTCTCTGAGGCAGGATTGTCGTCTGTGGTCTTTACCTTAGTGTTCACCAGCCTCTCGGGGAGCACCGACCCCTGAGGCGGCCAGCTCACCTGGGAAGTCCAAAGCAGGCTGTACTGACACGGTCTGGCTACCCAGCAGAAAGATGGTGTTTCTGTGTGTGCTCACGCGCAGGCCGGGGATGGGGTGGGGAACGGCCCCCCTGGTTGGGATCCTCGCCCAGCCCGTTGGAGGGGAGGGGACTGGAGTATTTCACAGCGCAGCTGTCAAAGGTTGAGCAGGACTCCACCTCCATGAACTCTTCCTAATTAAGGGTGTTCTGGTGAAAGTCAGATCTGAGGTGCTATTAGTGACTCCTCGGAGCTGCTCCGCGCTGAGATGAGTATCAGCCGGGGCTGACCGGGATTTGTGCTGCTGTCATCAGGATACACACACTGCCTGGCAGGGGGAGGACCCTCCCAGCCAGAACAACAGGCTTTGTTTCCAGCATCGAGCCCTTTCTCTTTCGAAGTCTCACCTCCCACTCCCTGCCCAGACATGCACTGGTGCCCTTGTTTACTTAAGATGCGACTTTCCCACACCTCATTTGCATAGCCTTCCAGCCCGTTTGGTTCTTCAGACCTTGAAAGAAAATCAAAACGGAACCTTCTAGTTAAGGACGCCCAGGGTGTGTCCTGCTCCACAAATAGTTGAATGGCAAGTTACTTGCAAGTTGTCTTTTGGATTATGTATTAATTTAATTTTTTTTTTTTAACGTTGGGACAGTCCATTGGTTTTGTTGTTCCCAAGCAGGCACAGGCAGCCTTTTCTGGGCGCACTTTATTGCCAGCCTGCCAATAACATCAAACTTAATTATGAATCATCACATGGGGAGAGTCACTTCAATTTCTCATGAGAACCTTAATCATATATTATTAAACTGGGATAACTTGGTGTGGGTGCCTGTTTTAGGGTCAGTATTTTTATTTGTTTTCTTTTGAAGTCATCCACGGCTGCCTCTTGTGGTTCCTTTTTTTATGCCCGGGGATTGAGCTCTCATTAATTAGGAGGTGAGGCTGGGTCCTCAGCTGCCTCTCCTTGCTTTATTAGGCAAATTGAAGAGGTGTCTCTGCCCTTAATTTGGAAGAGAATAAGGGAAGCCGGCAAGGATATTGCCTTTTCTCCCCCAAATTGGTTCCCTCTGATTATCTCTCCAGCTGAGAATATGAATCTTGACAGAAGGAGTCTACGTACCTCCCACTAACGTGGATCTTCTGTGTGTTTTTCAATCCTTACATTTTTCAATCAGGTTTATTTTCCCCTCTTGGTTTTCTTCCTTTCAAGAGCCACTTGCCATTTAGCGCAATGTGGACGTTTTATGTACACAGTGTGATTTCATCCGAAACCAGATCTTCTGGAGGGCCTGTGTGTCTGGGTGTGGAAGGCTTGCTTTTAGAAGTTAGGAAGCGGTTAGTCAGTATTCTCAGGGGTTAAGTTGATTCTCAGCCTGGGTGATTAGCTGTTAGCTGGATCCCTATAATTTTCCCATGACAAGGATTGGCTCGCCTGAGTCCAGCTCTCTAGAAACCAAAATGCCTTGCTGGGGGAGGGGGGGGGATGGTTTCCAGCTGAGCAACTGAGGACGGTGGTTGCTCCTGACGGTGGCTTTTCCCTGGTCCTGCCCTGGAAACAGTTTGTGTCCACCCTGCTCCCCACGCGTCAGTCTGCATGCATAGCGATCACATTGGTAGGTAGTTCTCCCTGGATCGCCTCTTAGGACTTGATTTTTGAGAAGATGTTTCAAGTTTCAGAATATCTGAAATATTATGGGCTGAGGGGCAGTCTGAGACTCTGCCCTCTCTCCCAGCCCAGGTGGAGATGTATGTTTGTGCTTTCATTTGGGAAGCGGACACCGTTTGGCTCCCATGGAGTCTGATTAATAAGCCACTTATAAAGGAAAGTCCACTCCCATCCGGCACCCCAGATAAACTTAGCTGACCCTTTTTTTCTGAAGGTGAGCGAGAAGTAACCATAAAATAAATTAGCATAGACATCAGCAGCAATGGGTCATAAATTATCTTCTGAATTGGTTCCTAGGGCTGTGGCTTCCCTGACCCCTCCCTGCAGAAATGGTATGGAGAGTCTCCCCTTGTCTGGGTGCCCTGTGCCTGCCTCTGGGTGTGGAGGGCTTGTTGAGCAGCAGCACCCAGCGGACGAGGGATTCACCCAGTTTCCTCAGCTCTTGGTGTCTTGCTGCGTTTTTGTGTGCTAGGGTCATGACTTGCTAACAGGCCGACCAAACGGCAGGATGAAAGTGGCTGTGAATGTGGCCTCGGCAGAGTTTCGAAGTACCACTGCTCTCTCCCCCCCCCCCCCCCCCGCCCCCAGGCAAAGCTTTTCCCTCGCTAGTCTGTGTCGACAGAGTCCCAGGCTTGATTGATTTCGAGAGCGTGCGCACCTCCCCTTGGTCTTGTTTGTGTGAGCCCCCCAAGAGATGGTTTTGTGGGGGGGAGGGGCCTCTCCCCACACAGCCTCCTTTTGTCAGGACTCTACAGCAGGAGACCGTGACCCAACTGTTAAATGTTTGTTTACGAGGGTCCCCAGACAGACCTGGGCCGGTTAGCCTGCTGCCACCCAGAGCCAAACAAAACAAAGTCTGCCAGGCGCTGTCTCCTCCAGTCCACACTGAGCGCAGCTCCCCCAGCTCCGGCTGCTCACAGACCCTGTCTCTCTATCCAGGTGCCAGTACGGCTGGCAGGGCCTGTACTGTGACAAGTGCATCCCACACCCGGGCTGTGTCCACGGCACCTGCAACGAGCCCTGGCAGTGCCTCTGTGAGACCAACTGGGGTGGCCAGCTCTGCGACAAAGGTGTGCACCCAGCAGGGAGGAAGACCTGAGGGGGGGGCAGGAGGGTGGGGGGGAACTTGGTGTGGGGGTAGAGGTGAGACATGGACATGGTTTCCAGTCCGAATCTCTCTGAATTTACGTGGTGGCTGTCTTGTTTGGCTCTGTTTTCATTTTGAAAGAGGGGTTGCCTTCGGGAACAAGTGCATAAAGAGCCTGGGTGGGAGGCTTTAGAATCTGGCATTGACCATGGAATCTTCTTTGACAGATCTCAATTACTGTGGGACTCATCAGCCGTGTCTCAATGGGGGCACTTGTAGCAACACAGGTCCTGACAAGTATCAGTGTTCTTGCCCTGAAGGGTATTCAGGACCCAACTGTGAAATTGGTAAGTGGTCCAGGCTCTGTGGGATCCCTCCGTTTTAACTTTTCCGTACACGGAAGCACAAATGCTAAGTCCTCTTGTACCAGCATGAGAATGCCCTCCACCGTTAAGACTAGCTAGTGCAGCAACTCCAGGAGGTGGGGTGGGAGGTGGGGGTGGCGCTTGAAACCTCCTCCCTGCAGCCCTCTGGTTACTTTGATGACATTGCTTAGTGTGGGAGTCAGCATAAGGTGCGAACAAGCCCCACCTCAAGCCTGCTGCTTGCTGGCTCCTGGCAGCGCGGAAGCTCGGGCTCTTTGACACATGCCTGCGGGGGTCGCCGAGCCCGGGACTCACCAGGTGGGGGGAGGGGGTAGCTCCGGGTGCAGCTCCCCTCTGACTGCCATCCTGACTTTGCAGCGGAGCACGCTTGCCTCTCGGATCCCTGTCACAACGGAGGCAGCTGCAAGGAGACCTCCCTGGGGTTCGAGTGTGGGTGCTCCCCAGGCTGGACCGGCCCTACGTGTTCCACCAGTAAGTTGGATCTGCGGCCCGCGTGAGCCCCGTGCTGTGCCGCCAGGCTAGGGTGGGATGGGCCGGCCGGGACTTGGGCTTAGGGTCCCTCGTGCTGCCTCAGTGACACGTCTTCTCAGTGGGAACAAGGTGGAGAGGGGCTGGTGGCTTGGATTTCTGGCTTCTGCAATTGGAGCTCCCCCAACTGCCTCCTCCTTCAGCATGCGACAGTTCCAATTCACGGCAGCCCTGGCCCGCAGAGCAGAACTGCCCCAGAACCTCTCCAACGTGGAGTCCTGGGCCTTGGCTTCCCCAGCCCCTCGGGGTGGAACAGAACCCTTCACCTGTAGGCTCACTAACTGTGTCAGTGCCGCTCAGAGACACGGCACTAAGCTCACCCGTCTGTTTCTGGCATCCCTCCGGGGTGGCGTGTTGCTTGGCGTGAGCTTCTCGGTGCCCCTCTGGATCAGGGGTCTTCTCTGCTGCCGGGGGTTTGTCACTGCTGACCTCCCCAGCGGCTTAGCAAGAAGTCCCTGCAAGTGTATATCTTTAGCTTGTGCTGTTGCCAAGATGGTGAATGAAATCTGCATACAAGGAAGCTAAGAAAAATCAATGGGAAAACGCCATTTTCCCCCATCGGACTTTTTAGAGTCCCTTCTTACATCGTAACCCTGAGGGGCCCCTCCGTCCCCACCCTGAGTCACAGCGTTTACTGTTGTGGTGGTTAGGTGCCCTACAATCAGTTTGGACTCACAGCAACCCTGTGACCAATAGGACAAAACACTGGGCCCGGTTCTGTGCCGTCTGCATAATTATGTTTGAGCCCACTATTGGAGCCACTGTGTCATTCCATTCATCAAGATGGTTTCTTTTTTTTTTTGGGGGGGGGGGCTGTCTATCTCCTATTTTACCAAGCATGACGCGCAGGGGTGTGCTTACTAAGCTCTGGAATGATGAGAACTTCGGTTCCATGGCATCCCAAGAACTAACCACATGTCAGGGAGTCCAGGACTTGATTTCCTACCCAGCTGCCCCACGCTTGCACCGCAGCCCTGCACCCTCACTTGGCAGACCTGTGGCAGGCCACTGAACCTCCCAGTGCCCAGGCGCACTGGACAGGTAACTAGGCAACTGGCTATGCTCTCTCTGGTTGTCCTCCAGCTTAAGGGGGAAATCATGAAGGAGCCCAGCAAGCCCCAAGTGCCCAGTGAGTGAGTTCAAGAGGCCCCTGTCGTTCAGGATAAGAGGCCCCAGGTGGTATGAACAGTGAACACACTTGTCTGCTAACTGATAAAGTTAGAGGTTTGCATTCACCTAGAAGCCCTTCAGAAGAAAGGCCTGGTGATCTATTTCCCCATCCCTACCCCCCCCCACCCCCAAGTCAATCAGTCCACCATTGAAAAACCCCAGGAGTACCCATCTATTCTGACACATCTTCCGTCGATGGGAGTTCAGATCCACTCAAAAGCAATTTGCTTTTCTGTTTTTGTTTGCGCTAGTTTTGTGGAAGTGGGGAGAGCCCTGGTGGCCCAGATGGTTAAACAGAGTTGGAATCATCCACTGGGACAGCAGCAGGTTTAGGTCTGTCGATGTGGTCCTGGGAAATTGGCATGGGGCTTACCGCTGTGACAGGAACTTTTTCTCAGCCACCTGTGAGTCATGGACCACAAGGTTGAAAATGCAGGACGAGGCAGGTCCGGGAGACAGGCTCTTCCTTTTTCACTGTTGCTGCACCATTGATGCTCCCTGGTGTCTCTCCAGCCGCCTCCTCGCTCACCGCGCCACTTTGGGTCAAGGATTAAATGAATGGAGGCAGTGGAGGTTTTACAGGGAAAGTAAAGGCTTCCGAGCCTGCCTTCTCCCCGCCCCACCCCTTTGTCCGTGTGTAGTTTTCCTTTATAGCAAGTCCCTGGTTTGTAAGTGAGGCGGCCCCACATGAGGGGTGTTTCCACTCACTCATTGCTGTGGATTCGATGTCAGCTCATCGACTCCCTAGGACAGTCGAACTGCCCTGTGGGTTTCAAAGACAGTTGCTCTGCTGAGCCCCCATGGCATAAGTAGTTGAGTGCGGGACCATAGCCCGTGGGCTTGGCGCTTCAAATCTAGTGGCGGCTTTCAGGAGCAGTGCTGGGTAGCTCCCATGACCACCAGAGGGCAGTGATGCCCCAAAATAAAAAAAAAATAATAATTTTTTAAAAACAGTTGCTCTACAGCAGTCGAAAAGCCTCCTCCTCCCACCATGGAGCTGCCAGTGGTTTCAACCAGGCCTCCTGCTAGTAAAATTGTCATAGGGCTGGCAGTGCAATGACCAGTACCCTTGCCTTTTTGTTAAACAGACATTGATGACTGTTCTCCAAATAACTGCTCCCACGGGGGAACCTGCCAGGACTTGGTGAATGGATTTAAGTGTGTGTGCCCACCGCAGTGGACTGGCAAGACCTGCCAGATAGGTGAGAACTTCCCCGCAACTCTCATCCCTGTGCAGAGGGGGGGCCTTGACAGCCAGAGCTGTTCAGGAAGAGGCACGTGCGGCCGGCTGTGTGAGCGGGTACCCCCTGGCCCTAAGCACCATTTGTTATCTGGAGCCCAGCGGGCCTGGGAGAAAAACCTGAATGCAAATGACCTGGCCCTTTTAGGTCCTGTGGGAAAGTCCCTAGATTCCGTGAACCATGTCAGTCGTCCCTCCGAGGAGTGTTCAGCTGGATTCCAAATCGTGGATGATCTCATGAGGAATGAGCCGACTGCATTCTTCTTGCCATATTTAAATCCCAGCAACTAGGCTGGCTCGTGCAGAGATGCCTAGCGGCTTTCTGTTCTTTTGGGGGGAACTGTTTGTTAACCGGCAGCCAGAGCCCTCCAGAGCATTACTTACTGGGTAATAAACAGCCAGGCTCAGAGACTCAAAGCAGAGCCAAGCTAATAGCCCTTCTTGAGCTCCTTTATGGAAATGGCTCATATTTCACTGGTATGTGGCCCTTGGGGGAGGGGACAGACCCCAGCTTCCCTTGCTCATCCTCGGCTTCTTTCAGATGCAAATGAATGTGAGGCCAAACCTTGTGTAAATGCCAAGTCCTGTAAGAACTTGATTGGGAGCTACTACTGTGATTGTCTTCCCGGCTGGACCGGACAGAATTGTGACATTAGTGAGTGACTTTGTTTCCATTTCTGCATTTCACAAAAGCTTGGGTGGTGATAGGTCTCCATTCAAGGCGGAGTGGTGGTGGTGGTGGTGGTGATGGTGAGGGTTGGGAGGGGGGGGGGGGATGATGCTGGAAGGAAATCTCTACAGGGGGATGTTTTCCGAGAGGGAGTGGTCGGAAATGAAAACGCAGACTTTATCTGGCTCATTAGTTGGTAATGGCCACATTCTGATAAGATGGCTGAAACAATGTTGTGAAGTTTCACAGCTCAGTCTGGAAGAGTTAGGGAGGTTCCCACCCAGGGAATACCTTTATCTCAAGGGAAGCATGCTGCAAGAAATCTGATTTAGAAGCCCTTATCTGTCTTGACTTTTTCAATTAGACCCAAATTTCAATGTAAATTGCCTCCTTAATGGGATGCCTTGTTTATTTTTCAGATATTAATGACTGCCTGGGCCAATGTCAGAATGACGCCACTTGTCGGGTGCGTACCTAAGTCCTCACTCCAATCATAGCTTTTTGACAGTCGAAGACAAACTGTCACATGCGTTGGGCTCTGGGCAAGCCTCTTCCGGAAGTGTGAAAGTGCAGGTGCCAAGTGAGTCCTGGCCAGGCTCACCAGGGCTCAGGTTACCCAGCCAGCCTCCGGGGAGGCCTCTGGGAGGCTTGCTAGTTAGCAGACATCCCGCTAAGGCATTTCAAGATGCTTGGCTCTCCACCGTTGGAGGGAATCTGCTGAGCCCCAGCATAGCTCTGCGTGCTCCCTCCTTTCCCCCCACCCCCACCCGAAAAACCCATGTTCTGTGGAGTGCACAGGCCAAAAGCCCGTTTCTTCCCTCCTTCTCCTCCAGGATTTGGTTAACGGTTATCGCTGTATCTGTCCACCTGGCTATGCAGGCGATCACTGTGAGAGAGACATCGATGAATGCGCCAGCAACCCTTGTTTGAATGGGGGGCATTGTCAGAATGAAATCAACAGATTCCAGTGTCTGTGTCCCACTGGTTTCTCGGGAAACCTCTGTCAGGTGAGTGGCAGTGGACACCTCGAATGGCCGTGTCTTGCCGCAGAGCCTACCCGTCCACCCCATCCCGCTCCCCCTCTGGACGCCGGCGCCGCGAGGCTGTGTGAAATCTATCCGCGTCCTCTTGACATGGAGGACAGTTAGACAGATGCTGAGGCAGAGAGCGGAGTTGATGAATGGTTGAGCTGTGTTTTGTTTTGTTTTGTTTTGTTTTGTTTTGTTTTGTTTGTTTGGCTCCATGCTCTGTCCCCACCACCCCACCTGCTCTGATGCTGTGCATGTTTCCTAAATGCTTCCCTACCCCGCTCTGTCCCGAGAGGATCAGTGGGTGTCCACTCCGCAGTGCGTGTTCTTTACAGAACTGGGTCGTGTGTGTGTGTGTGTGTGTGTGTGTGTGTGTGTGTGTGTGTGTGTCAGAGTCCCATGTTGGCTGCCCGGGAGGCTAAAATTATACCTTTGTTTTACCGTGATTCTTCCTCCCCTTCCCAACTCCTGGTTCTTGCAGTTAGACATAGATTACTGTGAGCCCAATCCCTGCCAGAATGGTGCCCAGTGCTACAACCGTGCCAGCGACTATTTCTGCAAGTGTCCTGAGGACTATGAGGGCAAAAATTGCTCACATCTAAAAGACCACTGCCGCACCACTCCCTGTGAAGGTACGGCCCAGTCTCGCCCTCTCCCATCCCCCTGTGTCTTTTACTGGCCCTGATACTCATCCGAAGCAGTACAGTTGAGGAGAGCCTCTGGGGAGGTAGCCCCTGACCTCTCAGCTTAGGGAAGCCAGGCTACGTGGGACACGAGGACACTGGAGCTGCTGTGGGAGCCACGGTCCATAAGTGGCCTAGGGCATTGCTTTCCTGGGATGGGCGGATACGCAATGCTGAGACGGTTTCCTCAAGCAGGGCTGCCCCCCAAAGGACATTCAGTCCTCAGCAGTGATCATGTTCTCTCCCACTTGGCCAGTCCAGCAATAGCCAGAGACTAGCAGTGTCTGTGACCGTGTAGAGTGCCCCAGTACAACCGAAGTCGTATTGCAGCCCAGGTGTCTTGTTCCACCACACTGGGCAGCACTTGTCCCTTCTTTGGTCTCCCTTCAGGAAGTAAAATGTGGTCGTTTCCCTTAGCCAGGGGTCTGCCAACGTGGGTAGATGGCAAAGACAGGATGAAAGGCCAGTCTCGTGGCAGCACTTGGTTGCGCATGGAGAGGTGTTCTGCCTCAAATACCCTTTCCCTCAGCCTGGAGTCTCAACTGCGCCTGTCACCGAGGGGCCCGGCAAGCAGCCAGGCTCCTGGTCTTGGGGAGTCCGTCCTAGGAAGGCAGGCGTGGCTGGGGAGCGCCGTGTGTTGTGGGTCCCTGGCTGCGATCTGACCCCGCGTCTGTCTTTTAGTGATTGACAGCTGCACAGTGGCCATGGCCTCCAACGACACCCCCGAGGGGGTGCGGTACATTTCCTCCAACGTCTGTGGTCCCCACGGGAAGTGCAAGAGTCAGTCGGGAGGCAAATTCACCTGTGACTGTAACAAAGGCTTCACTGGAACGTACTGCCATGAAAGTAAGACCCCCAGCCGGGCCTGGGGCACAGGTGCCTCCACCCTGGGTGTGCCTGGCGCTTTGTTGTAGGCAGTTAGAAGGTGTTAGAGAGGGGAGACCAGAAAAGGTGTGTCGGTCCTCCTGGGATTGTAAGACAGCTGTCCTGTCTGTTTACCCAGCAAACTTTCCCGCCTCTGCATCTTCGGCATGACGCTTCTGAAATGGTCTGGAATCTCTTGAGCTAGGGTGGTCCCTTTTTCTAGGCCTTTCTTCTCTGCTCCCACTGAGTAGCTTAGAGTCGAGTGCAGGAGGCCCTCTGGAAGGCCTGGTAGGTAGGCCTGCCACTCTGGTTTCAGGACCTTTTGGTCCTTCGGGAGTTTAGAATGTGGTGGGGCCCCGGTGTGTTTTCCAGGCAGGCAGCTGTGAAGACCTGACAGCCTGCCTGTGTCCTGCTTGACCTTCACTTCTCTCTCTGCCCACCACCCTTGCACACAGATATTAATGACTGTGAGAGCAACCCCTGCCACAACGGCGGAACCTGCATCGACGGTGTCAACTCCTACAAGTGCATCTGCAGTGACGGCTGGGAAGGCACCTTTTGTGAGACCAGTGAGTCCGTGGTGCTTTGGGGAGAAGATGGTACCAGGAAGGCTAGGAAAGTGGGGGAGGGGGGCACTAATCCTGCGTTCCCTTGAGAGCGTCCTCCCTCATTGTCACAGGAAGCCGGCACGATACTGTGCCTTGCCCATCGTTGCCCTTGCGTGTCCCGTTTGTTTTGTAGCACGGTGACAACAGCTAGCATTAGACTGTAGCATTAAGACTGCATGGTAAGGAAAAGCATCCTTGCTTGAACGGAAAAGTGGTGTCCCTGTTCTGTTCCGATTGTAATTTCTGTCAGCCTTGGTTTTCGCTCTCCATGGGGAGTGAGCAGAGACTTGTCCCCATCGGGCCTTCACCTGTGGCACTCAAAGCAGCCTCATTGGCCAATCCTTGCCTGCTGGAAAAGGATCTTGGTCCTATTTTGCTCCTGGGCCTGTCGGTCCGTTCTCAGGATTGCCCAAAGCGGGCATTGGGATGTGGCCATCGAACAGGTGTGGCCCCTCTCTTCTTCAGCCAAGTGCCTCCCCCCCTGTAGATATTAACGACTGCAGCCAGAACCCCTGCCACAATGGGGGCGCGTGTCGGGATCTGGTCAACGACTTCTACTGCGACTGTAAAAACGGATGGAAAGGAAAGACTTGTCACTCACGTAAGTGGGGTTGGCCTTGAATTCCATCTTGGGAGACCACTCCCACTCTGTCTGCTGTGGAAGGTTGGGGGGGAGGGGCACGGACAGTCAAGAGCTCACCCCAGCCTCTCCTGCAGGTGACAGCCAGTGTGATGAGGCCACCTGCAACAATGGCGGCACCTGCTATGATGAAGGGGATGCCTTTAAGTGCATGTGTCCTGGAGGCTGGGAAGGAACAACCTGTAACATAGGTATTCCCCATGCCCCATGGGATTCACAGTGGGCTTGGCCCCTGGGCTTGTCTACTCCCGACGCCTGCAGCTTGTGATCATTTTCCTGGGCCTGGTTCTTATGCTTCCAAACTGTCTGAATCCTCACCGAAAGCGTTCTTGTCTTGCAGCCCGGAACAGTAGCTGCCTGCCCAGCCCCTGCCATAACGGGGGCACGTGTGTGGTCAACGGGGAGTCCTTCACGTGTGTCTGCAAGGAAGGCTGGGAAGGGCCCATCTGCACTCAGAGTGAGTGCCCCCACCCTCTTAGCTCTCCCAGGGCAGCTGCAGCCCCGGCCAAGCCCCTCGGGAACTCTGAATTGAGACCAGAAACCGAGCTGTTTTGATGGCTTTTGCCTCGGCATCACCTGGGTCTGCTCTAATGACTTGATGGGCCGCAGCCCTGACCCGGGCATGAGAAAGTGTGGAGAGATAAGTGGAGCCAGATGAAGCCTCGGTTCCCAGCACTGGTTCCGAACCAGCAAGCCTGTCTCCTGCCCTTCTCATACCCCCTCCCTGCGTCCCTGCCACAGCCTCTTCCTGTGCTCCTGGGTCCCACGCCAGGGAAACAAGCCTGGTTCCAATTTACTGGAGCATTCTATGGATTCTGCTGCTGCTCACTGCAATTTATCATTTGAATGTGAACAGAAATAAGGGGGCTTGTTGCTGAGGGTGAGACCAGCTCCTCGCGGGTTAAGTGTTGGGTTGCTTACTGCCAGATCAGCAGTTTAAAGCCAACCAGCTGCTCCAGCGAGACAGATGGAGGCTGGCTGCTCCCAGAAAGAAACCAATAGCGACACTCTGTCCTAAGGGCCACTGAGGAGGCACAATGGCCTCGAGGGCAGTGAGGGGGGTGAGGTCTGAGACTCCTGGTCCCTCCCTGTAGCAGGCCTCACTGATTCACTTTTCTTTGGTTTTGTTTTCCCCCAGATACCAACGACTGCAGTCCTCACCCCTGGTAAGGAAGCCTGCACTTTTCAGACTGGTCAGCCCAGGAATCACCGGGTGGGGGGAGCTGGTTTTGAATGCAGGTTCTCATTCAGTGGCTGGGGCTGGGGCTTCTCAGAACCCTGCATATCTAAAAAGCTCCCAGGTGCTGCAGATCCTGCACAGGTGGTGGCGAGTAGGGAGTGCTTTGATTGGCCAAGCAGTCCCTTCTGTTCAGCGGTGACTTGTAACCTTGACGCTTCATTCTTGAGCCCTCTGGGGAACTGTTAAAAGTCCCAGTGCCGGAGCTGCTGGCCAGAACTATAGAATTAGGGTCTTTGGGATGGGCCCAGGCCAGCCCCATGGGATACGTGCTGGGCAGCTAGCGGCAAGGTCAGCCAAGGGTCACACCCACCAGCCGCTCCGTGGGAGAGATGAGGCTATGTCTGCTATTGGCCAGGTTGACACACGCGCTTCCGTGGGCCGAGGCTGGCGCAGTGAGGGCAAGCGCCACCGCTGCCAGCCAGTGGTACTGTGGGCACTGAGACTGCACGGCTCCGATTGGGAGGTGGGGAGCTGACACGTGTCTGTGCTTTCCGCTCAGTTACAACAGCGGGACGTGCGTGGATGGAGACAACTGGTACCGCTGTGAATGTGCCCCCGGTTTTGCAGGACCCGACTGCAGAATAAGTAAGGAAGGCCCCACTTGGGGGTTCTTGCATTTCCCCCACCCCACCCTTCCTCTGGAGACCTTTTTTATCCTTAAAAGCAACTAAGGCCACAGTTTACTTGTAAGTAGTGCTGAGAGAGTTGCGAATCTCCTGCTTCCAGCTGGGATGAAGATGCCCCTTGGCAGGCTCCTCCCAGGTCCCTGGTGATGTGGAGAGGGGTTGGTGCTGCACTCCTGGGTCTTCGGGGTAGAGTGCTGGTTGTGGAACTGACGGTTCAACCACACGGATCCTCAAGGGGCATGTGAGCTTTGCCCATGACTAACAGGAAGCATTTGCCACAGACTCACTGGTCTGGGGCAGAGCTAACTTGGCCAGGAGGGGACCAGGCTATCCTTCCCAAGACTGGGCAGAGACGGTTTTATCAGGTCCCGGAAAACCTGATTAAAATAAAAGAGGGGGCTGTAGAGATGGGCAGTCCACTTTTTCAAATGTGTACTCTTATTTTCAATATTTTTCTCTTTCTCTGTGTCTCTTCTACAAAAAGCGGTGGAGTAGTACAATGAGGGAGGTTTCAAAGTGTTTTGAATTGAATTAAAAGATAATGGGATTTTTTCCAGCAATTTTTTGAAGCCCCCTCATATTATTATTTGGGGTTTTGTGGGGATGGTGAGGGGGTGGGGTGCGCACACACTTGTCCCTACATTGTTTGGACTTTTCCTGGTGTGGGGACTCTCCCAGGCTGGGCTTTGCTGGACTTCTGCACTAGCTGTGGGTAGGTGGTATTTGGCTCATGTTTCTAAATCTGGGCCTTAGCACCGTAAACCCTAGGGCCTGAATCTGGTGCACACCCATTTCATTGGAACCCCACCGCTCTCCCTCATGTCCCGTCTCCAGCAGCTTCCATGCTCAGAGGACAGAGTTGAAGAGGTGTGCCTAGCATCCCACCGCCCACAAACCCCAAGATACTCTCTGGCCCTTTGCAGAAAGATTTGAGAGGCCTTTGCTTAACATTGCGCTGTCCTAGAAAACTGACCGCTTGTGAGAGGCAGATGGCAGTGGCTTGGTGGCGGGGGTGGGCATGGAGGGGACTTGTGGAGACTTTATTGAGGGGTTGATATCTGTTTGGTTGCCGGTTCTGTGAGTTCATGGAGCTTATACTTATGACTTGTAAGCTTTTCTCTGTGTGTATGTCAGTGGTTTTAAAAAGTACGTATGCTAAGAAACATTAGTACCTCCCATTGGAGCCTAAACTTGAACTCTGTTTCCCCCAGACATCAACGAATGCCAGTCCTCCCCTTGCGCCTTGGGGGCCACCTGCGTGGATGAGATCAACGGCTACCGGTGTGTGTGTCCGCCGGGCCACAGCGGTGCCGAGTGCCAGGAAGGTAAGTGGCCAGGGCTGGGCTGCTTCTGGGCCTCCAGGTGAGCAGCCCTCGCAGCGGAGACTGTTGATGAGAGAGAGGGTGCTGTGCTCAGAGGGAGACCAGTGCAGCAGCGGCCAAGCGGTGAGACCAGAGTCTCCTCGACCGAGTCGCTGCTGACTCAGAGCGTGCCCGTCCCTTTGACTCCCAAGACTTGTAAATCTCTGTAGGAGCGGATGGGCCTCCTCCTTCTCATACCATTCAAGCGGGTGCCCTTATGCTTGGCAGTTCAATGTGTAACCCACTCTGCCACTAGGGCTTTTTCTCCAAAGGACACAAACCGGACCAAACTGGCTGTCACTGCATCGACTCTTGACTCCTAGCATTGACGAAACTGTGCATTCAGTTGCTAACCACCAAAGTCAGTGCTGCCAGCTACTCCATGGGAGAGAGATGGGGCTCTCTGTTTCTGTAAGACTTGCCAGCTTCGGAAACCCGCAGGGGGCTTTCTGTTATGTCTGTGGAGGCACTATGAGTCTGTAAGTCAGGGTGGCTGTTAATCAGCCTCTTGTTTTGAGTCAGCAATTGCTGCCATCATGCTGTGTAACAAACACCCCCAAACTCAAAGCATGCAATTTTAATTGGGGTGGGTTGAGCTATTTAATGGAAGAGCCTGGGTAGTGCAGACAGAGAAGGGCACGTGGCTTTTAACTGGAAGGTTGGAGGTTTAGATCCACCCAGAAGAGAAGGCCCTGGTGATGGATTGCTGAAGCATCAGCCCTGGGAACCCACCGGAGCCCAGTTCTGCTCTGGCCCCTGTGGCTGCCATGAGTCAGAATGGCAGCTGGCCCATGATTATGCTTTGGGTTGGGTTCAGGGTTGTGCTAAATGCCTCCACCTCTTTCCAGGACCAGTGGCTGTACCTGAGACATGTTCTTTATTGGCACATGGGAAATGTGCAGGAGGCCAAGTTCAACTGTGAAAAGCCCAGTTGAAGTCTCTGACATAGGTCCTCTGCTAACATTGGCGTGGCCAAAGCAAGCCATGTCGTCCAACATAAGTCAGCAGGGGAGGAGACTGTGCTGCCCACCTGGGAGATAAAGTATGTTGTCACGTGGCCTAGGGCACAGGTGCCACCATCTCCTCACAGGGAGGAGTGAAGAGCCGAGGATAGCGATTGGCTGTGCAGAAAAGGAAACTCCTAGCATTCACACAACTCCACCCATTAGTTTCCAGGAGACCTTGCGTCACCATGGGGAGCTTGATACCAGATGGGGCCAAGTGGGACGACGACTGTAATACCTGCCAGTGCCTGAATGGGAGGATCGCCTGCTCCAAGGTGAGGCAGGGGCGTGCGTGCGTGCGGGATCGGACTGCCCAGGCCCCCAGGTGTTTCGGATTGCCGGTTGTGCTTTGCCTAAGCCCTGTTTGTCTGTCCTCAGGTCTGGTGTGGTCCTCGGCCATGCCTGCTGCACAAAGGGCACAGCGAGTGTCCCAGTGGGCAGAGCTGCATCCCCATCCTGGACGACCAGTGTTTTGTGCGCCCCTGCACTGGTGTCGGGGAATGCCGGTCATCTGGCCTGCAGCCGGTGAAGACCAAGTGCACTTCTGACTCTTATTACCAGGATAACTGTGCCAACATCACCTTCACCTTTAATAAGGAGATGATGTCACCGGTACGGAATGATGTCTTCTCTAATTTGCAGAATGTCGGCGCGTGCAGGGAAGCATGGGTGTGACAGACAAGGAGCTCGTTTGCACTCTCCCCCCTGGCCCTCTGAAAGGAGGGCTTGCATGTAGCCTAACTTCCAGGGAAACGTTCAGCTGTGGGTGTGGTGGCGTTTCTTTCCCCCTTGCAATGTTCTTACGTGCGTGGACTTCTAAAATTTGTTTTAGGGGCTTACCACTGAACACATCTGCAGTGAATTGAGGAATCTGAATATTTTGAAGAACGTTTCTGCTGAATATTCAATCTACATAGCTTGTGAACCTTCCCCCTCATCCAGCAATGAGATTCACGTGGCCATCGTAAGTATACCACCGGCTCACCCAGTCTAATCACAGGGCAGCTCTGCAGCTTGGCTCGTCTCAAAGCTGAGCAGAAAGCTGAAAACTAGCAAAATTAAAACAAACAAAAGGGCCTTGTGCCCACCTAGCGGGGAGGCATCTTGAGTAAAGGGTACTGGTGAGTTGCCTGCTGACCCTCAAGCCCTCCTGCTCTCTCCCTGCCAGTCTGCCGAGGACACACGGGATGATGGGAACCTGATCAAAGACATCACGGACAAAATCATGGACCTTGTTAGTAAACGCGATGGGAACAGCTCGCTGATTGCTGCTGTTGCAGAAGTGAGAGTGCAGAGGCGTCCCGTGAAGAACAAAACAGGTGCGTGTCACGGAGGGAGGACGGACGGTTCTGTGAAGCCTATTTTATCCCACCGTTGAGGTTGAGAACTCTCCTGCCAGGTCCTCCTCCAGGGAGAGCGAGCCCTCTATGTCACGGGTGAGAAAGTCACAGCCGGCCAGTTTGACCAAGATCATAGAGCTGATGGGGCACGAGGCGACCCCTCTCTCCCTTCCAAGAAGCTTTTGGTACCCCTGAGGCAGGCTGCCCTGCGGGAAACGGAATGCTTCTTGGCCCATCCGGAAGCCGCAGGGCTGAGGGTGATGGAGCTTTGAGCTGGAGACCACCCAAGGCCAGACTGAACCTTTGGCGTCAGGGGATATGCTGAGCTTCGTCAGTCTCGCCTTGTGGCGGCCAGACCCTGCTCTCCCCACGCAGAATCAGAGCGCTTCTGCAGGGAGCAGAGAGGCACGACAGCCTCCCAGGGCCCCCACCCCAGCCGCTGCTTATCAAGCTGTGAACTGACCACATGGGGCTGTGTGACAAGGGACGGGTCCCCAGGTGCCCCTTTTCGGGACTCAGGACAGGTGTACCACTGTCGGTAGGCTTTGATTCCCGTGGTGCTTTTTTGGCAGTGTGTGGGATTTTGTGCGCTCTTTCCATTTGGAGAGCTAATTGGTTCCGTGCCTGCCTTACAGATTTTCTGGTTCCCTTGCTGAGCTCCATCTTAACCGTAGCGTGGGTCTGTTGCTTGGTGACGGCCTTCTACTGGTGTGTGCGGAAGCGACGGAAGCCGAGCAGCCACCCTCACTCGGCCTCGGAGGACAACACCACCAACAACGTGCGGGAGCAGCTGAACCAGATCAAGAACCCCATTGAGAAGCACGGGGCCAACACGGTGCCCATCAAGGATTATGAGAACAAGAACTCGAAGATGTCCAAAATAAGGACACACAACTCCGAAGTGGAGGAGGACGACATGGATAAGCACCAGCAGAAGGCTCGGTTTGCCAAGCAGCCGGCGTACACCCTGGTAGACAGAGAGGAGAAGCCCCCCAACAGCACCCCGACAAAGCACCCAAACTGGACAAACAAACAGGACAACAGAGACCTGGAAAGTGCCCAAAGCTTGAACCGGATGGAGTACATCGTATAGCAGACAGACGGGTGCTGCCGCCCGCCCCGCGGACGCCACCCTTAGGTAGTGTGTGAAGGCACTCGGGGCTCGTCGTAGTTCCCAACTGGTCGTGTCACGTTTGAGTCTGAGACTGTTCCGGACTTAGAATCCCTGTGTTAATTTAAGTTCTGACAAGCTGGCTTACACTGGCAAGGGTGGTTCTGTCTGTGGCTGGCTGGGAGACCCAAGGGCTGCATACGTCCCATCTATGCAATCCCGGTCGCAGGGGCCTGCACCCGGGGTGGGGCCTGTCCGCAGCCAACGCGCCAGGAGCTGGGCCGCTGGGAGACCGGCTTGCCCCGAGTCCTTGGGCCTCCACTTCTGCCAGATGTCCTGATGGCGATGCAGTCCTAGGAGAATAGTTTTTATTTATATTTATTGACTCTTGAGTTGTTTTTGTATATTGGTTTTATGATGACGTACAAGTAGTTCTGTATTTGAAAGTGCCTTGCAGCTCAGAACCACAGCAACTATCACAAATGAGTTTATTATTTATTTTTTTTATTGTATTTTTTTTTTTGGTGGGGGTGGGGGGACTTTGATGTCAGCAGTTGCTGGTAAAATGAAGAATTTAAAGAGGAAAAATGTGTCAAAAGTAGAAATTTTTTGTATAGTTATGTAAATAATTCTTTTTTATTAATCACTGTGTATATTTGATTTATTAACTTAATAATCGAGAGCCTTAAAACAGCATTCCTTTTTATTTATATGTACGTGTTTAGAGTTGAAGGTTTTTGATAGTGTTGTAAGCTTCTGGCTTTTTTGTTTTTTTTTTAACTTTTTTTCTTATTACATGTTGCCTGTAAGCCAAAATTTAAGGTGTTTGGAAAATAGTTATTTTTAAAACAATAGGATGGGCTTCTGTGCCTGAATACTGATGGATTTTTTTAATTATTATTTGTACGACGTCAGATGTTTAAAACACCTTCTATAGCATCACTTTAAAGACACGTTTTAAGGACTGACTGAGGCAGTTTGAGAATGAGTCTAGAGAACAGGTTGTGTTGTTCTGTTTTGTTTTTCTGCTTTAGACTTGAACAGAGGCAGGCGGCTGACCTGCTGCAACCGGAGACTTAACGTAGCCAAAATGTGAGTGGTTGAATATCGTTAAAAATATCAAATGATCAATTCCGTGACTCTGGAAGCACACCAATCTTATTTTGTAAATTCTGATTTCTTTTCACCATTCGTATGTAATGCTGAACCACCTGTAGAGTTGATTTATTTTTGTTGTTATCTACTGCATTTAGGGAGTATTCTAATAAGCTAGTTGAATACTTGAACCATAAAATGTCCAGTAAGATCACTGTTTAGATTGGCCATAGATTACACTGCCCGCCTTACGTGAGGAAATCGAAGTGCTATTAAGATGTTTAAGATCAAAAAGGCTTATAAAACAGAGTAATCTCTTTGGTTCACCGTTGAGACCATGAAGATAACTTTGTATTGTTCTATTAGTGTTAAATGAACAGAAAAATGCATCTCTGATGTGTTGTTCTTGGCAATAAATTTTGAAAAATAATATTTATTAAATTTTTTGTATGAAAACAAGGCATGGTGTGGATTCCTACGCTTCAGCAGTTGTGTTAGCCCCTCCGCTGGCCATCGAGGGATGGTGGGGGAGGGCGTGACCAGGGAACTTGAGGCATCATTGAAAGGCCTTTTTTTTTTTGGTGGGGGGGGGTTTGTGGGCATCACTGCCTCTGGTGGTCATGGGCGCTATCCAGCTGCCACTAGATTTGAACCGCCAACCCCACGGGCTGCAGTTCCGCACTCAACCACTTATGCCACCAGGGCTCAGCCCTGAAAGGCCTTTTATACCCCAAAATTCATCTGAAGTTCTCAGAAATTGGGGAATGAGGGGAAGGCTCTCGGGCAGAGAGCCCTGATCCCTGGGGACCTCACTTTCCTTGTGTAGCTGTTCTGTGACACTCCAAAAGGAGTTCTTCAACAGCATGTGTGAATACAGCTTGAATAAACATCACTGGATTAATGGTTTGTAGCGGAGCTGTGACTTGTTCAGGAGCACCCAGGGAAAATGCCCACCGCACTTAAAGGGTTTGCAAGGGTTGGGAGCTGGGGTTGAGGATGAAGTTAATGATGCTTTTTCTGGCTACTTGGACTGATATGAATGTACAGGCCGTGCCCTCACAGCTTCTTTGCAGGCTGAGGTCCCTCCCCAGAGGATAGGCCCAGGCTGCTGCTGGTGTCGGGACCCATCTGCTCATCACCTTGTTCCCAGGGAGGGAGGGAAGTGTGCAGAAGGTCCCTGCATGGTGGCCACAGGTGCCGGGTTTCTGGCTGCCTGTAAGGTCCCCGAGTTGGGCACTGAGGGAAGGGCAGGAGAGCTGAGACTCTCTTGCGGGATGTTGGAAGCAACTCTGAACCCAGCCTTGCCCCGGGGGTAGTGTGGGGGAGCTTTGTCTCTGGCCTGTCTACAGTGAAGGCTGGGTTGTGACAAACGCCTGGATTGTTTCCAGCTGCTGCGGCAGTGGGATCACCCGGACTTAGTTCCCTGCTGCTGGTTAGGAAGCCAGAGCCTGTGCCAACGTCAGCATCCAGGCAGGTCCACCCACCTCTGGTTTCCATGCAAATGCTCTATCAACAAATGTGGAACAGAGGAAAAGTTGACAGGTGTCTTCCTTCTTGGGAAATGATTTTTCCCTTTTTGTACCAGCTAAGAATTGTGTTTGCTGATAGGCGTTGTTTAAGAAAATCTTACAGGTTTTGAACCTCTCTAGATCCCTGGACATGAGCCAAGGCCAGTCAAGGTGTCAGAGTCTCTGGCTTTTGCAGCGGTGGGCCGTGGTAACCCTGAGTTCTCATAGCATCTCCCTGCCCTGGTGGAGCACGACTTTCTGTCTCTCATCTCTGCTGGTGCACAGCTGGTTTCTGCAAGGTGGGGTCAGCATGGCAACGGCTTCTGCTGGGACAGACCCGACCAGTTGAGGGACAGTCTGGTTTAGCAGTGCTGAGTTCAAAGGCCATCCTCAAACAGCACCTTGCTCCTGTGCTCTGTAAACTTGGCTTGTACAGGACCCCAGAATCTGGGTAGCTGCCAAAAGAATTTTTTAAAAAGTTTAACAAGCCTCTGCAACGCTTACTCCAGGAGAAAAGTGATCTTGAGATTCAAATGCGTTGACTTACCAAACCTGCAGTAGGACCTTTGGGCAGTGCGAATGTCAAGACCAGACTCCTTTGGGACAGGTGCAAAGCCAAGACAGTCCTTGCAAAGGGTGGTTCCCCGTCTCCTGAGTGTCGTCCTGGCTGTCATCCTAGAGAGGTAAAGGGTTTCCTGCCTTCCCTCTCCTTCCCCTTGAATGTCCTGGGCTCACTAAAGGGACCATAGGGGGAGAAAAAATTGCTCAGACCAGAATCTTGGCCAACTAGAAGAAGCTGGCTGTTTTAGGATGGGTAGTGAGATTCTAATCTGCCTTGAACTTTTAGACTTCGGATGATGTAAACTCTGAAAAAATACAGGAGTTATATCATCTTCATTGACTATAAGCCAAGTGGGTCTGAGGTCGAAGAGATGTCATTGGAGATCAAGTGATGATTTGAAGTAGAACTTGCAAGAGAGGTTCTCTCACATGTAGACCCCTTAGGCCCAACCCAAGAGCTACCAGACCAGATTAGCCAGCTCCTGGGCCTGGGAATCTACATTTCAACACACCACCTTTCCACCACCCTGCTTCGGTACAATAAAATCTGTGAACAACTCTACTAATGTACCAAAGGGTAAGCTCTTCATTAATTACAATGTTTTCCCTCCTTATTAAACTGAAGTAAGTAGCCTAGAAACCAGTAGGTTGCTCAATTGCCACCTGACATCATTTTTTAAAGAAAATAATTACACTGCCCTCTAAGCAGGTTGCAGGCAAAGCGCTTCGTATTTATTAGTTGATCAGATGAGTTGGTCAGTTGAGTCAAAATGAACTGACAGTACCTTTTCTGAGCAGAGAACCTGAGGATGGGTTTTCCCACCTTTCGAAGCAGCCGGACTCCTGTCTAAAAGTAGGCGGTCACGTAGCTGAAGACCAGCCAGTCGCCTTTCCAGATCAAAGAACGGCCTACAAACCGAGATCCTTGGAGCAGCTTGAAACGGAGGCCAAGCCATGCCCCGTCATTTCTGATCTGACTGCGGGTCTTTTTCTTCCGTCTACTGGGAATGGGAAAGCGTTCCGAGGTTCCTGCTCTGGGAAGACATGCAAGCAGACGGGTTATGGGAAGCCTCCTCCTGCTAATGTGTATTTATGCTTTGTAAACTCTGATTCATCCAAGCATTGGAACAGAAATCTGTTTCCTGAGGTTCTGTTTTTAAATAGATAGTTTGCAAAAACAACAATTATTTTTCTTAACATTTTCCCCCTCACCCCACAAGCAGCTAAACATCCTGACTCCAGCTATGTCAGCGGCCAGCAATGCCAACAGCCAGCCGGGTGCGCTGAGGGAGGGAGAAGGTGCCCTCAGGCAGCTCTTCGCCATCCTGGCCCCAGAAGTCTGCGAAGTGAGTTTAGAAACCATTAGGGCAATCTTCTTGCATCACTTCAAATCCAGGCGATGGGTCTTGGTCCAGTGGTAAGAGCAAATTTCCCTTTATGGGCAACTGCCTTGCAATCAAGAGCGGAGTCGGGTGGTGGGGCCGGTAGGCCGGGGCCGTCCCACTGCCTGGCAGCCGAGGGCTCAGGACGCCGGTGTGGGCCCTTTCAGAAATGGTGTGGAGAGCATGGCTTCTGGCTCTGGGCAGTCGACAGGATACCCGGGGTACTCTGGCATGCTGGCACAACCTTCCTGGCTTAGAGTGTGTTTCTTTCATGTCCAACGCAGCTTTTACAAGCCTCAAATTATGTATCATTATCCCTAGTCCAGTATTAACCTGTGATAGACACGTCGGGGAAAATGAACTTAGAGAGTCAAGGCTCTTAAATCCAGTAAGATCCTCGAACAGGGACTTGCCCGCTGGCTCGCCGGCTAATAGCCGCAGCAGAGACCCAAGTGTTGAATTAGCCGAAGAGCAGACAGCAGATGCCAGCAACATGAAGGTGCCAGCCTTGGAAAGAGATGCTTTCCCCGCACGACCGGAGGGCTCCTCCGTGATCCCGGAGGAAAACACAAGTTTGCAGCTGGCCTCCTAATGACTACTCAGGCGACCCGAAGGCATGGCCCCCGTTCTGGCAGGCACCCGAGGAGGGGAGAGCGGCTTGATTTCAGCCTTGCTGAGCAATGTGCAGTTGAAAAGCCTTCATCTCAGACTCGTGGGATGATCAAGTAATCGGGGGCCTTGCAGATCAAAGTGCCCAACCCTCATTCCTTTCCCAGGAAGAGAAACTGAGGTCTAGGCTGGAGGCGGGGAGGGGGGCGGAGCGGGAGGACAGGGTTCCGGACTTGTCCTAGGTTAGACAGAGGTAGCCACGGTGCTCTCCGCCTCTGCAGGTGTTCAAAGGTGCCACACCGGGAGATGAGCGTCTGCGCACTGACACTCGGGGAGGCGGCGGGGTTGGTGCAGAGCGAGGGGAGCACAGGGTTGCTGGACTGGGCTTTGCTTTCTTTCCAGTTTTGCCTAGAAAGTGGCCTTTTCATATATCCAGGAGCAAGCGATGTTTTCCAACCCAAAGGCGACTAAGCCCTTTGTCGGCTGTTCCTTTGTTCTCAGGCGGTTTCAGATTTCCTTTTGAGCGGTGGCTTCACAGGGTTCTCAAACAACTGCAATGAAAGGTGGTTCAGAAAAGGAAACCCATGGGCCCGAGCCTCCTGGCTCTTCCCAGCCTGTGCGCCCACATGTGTGCACCCTGGAAGCGCTTGCTTTTGCTGCACCCCACGACTGAGACATCATTAGGGTGCTCCTGGCCAGCCCCTGGAGGAGAGCAGTGACACTCAGGCCTCGACCTACCCCCACTCCCCAACCCGGATCCCCAGCCACTTCTGCTCCCCCTGGCCAGTAACTTCCAGGTTCTGGCTGAAAACAACGCACTGCTTCCATGTGATCAAGTCACCACGTCTGCCATGGGGCTGAGCTGGCACAGACTGATCTGGGAGTTCCTGGCACTGTCCGTGGGCAACTTAGCTTCCTGTGCCCAGCACCCCCAAAGGGTAACTCCCGCGTGCTCTCCCCAGCCCACACCCCACAAGTCTTCCTGGGCCTGTTTAGCATGTCAGGGTAGGTCAGAATGAAGCCGTATGCCATCGTTTCCTACCGGCTGGGTCACTGAGGAATGACTAGGGGGCCCTCAAATGAGCCAGACCCCCACCAACGCTGGGGTGGGGGTGGGGGCTCTCAGGCTTTTCAGGGAGGCTTTTTGTTGTTGTTGTTGTTGTTGTTGGGCATCGCTGCCTCTGGTGGTCGTGGGCGCTACCCAGTGCTGCTCCTGAGAGCCGCCGCTGGATTTGAACTGCCAAGCCGTGGGCCGCAGTCCTGCACTCAACCACTTACATCACCGGGGCTCAGCCCACAGGGAGGCTTTTGAGGAGTGAAAGAAATCAAGGCATCAGGCAAAAAGGAATAGCGTAAATGTGAAACAAGATACACCCCCAAACACACCGCCAGGATCCCCCCGCACCCCCCCACCCCCTCCATAGCAGACCTACTGAGGGCCTCCAGAGCAGTCCAGGAGATGGCCTCAACTTTCTCTCTCTCGGCGCTGAAGGTGGGTTCAAACTGCTGAGTTTGTAGTTACAGCCCCTCCCCCTCAGGCTCCTCAAGAGCAGAGTTTGCACGGAGGAAGGGGAAGTGTCTGAGGTGAGGAAGGGAAGGCCCCCTCATGGGCTCCCACTCCTCTCAGAGCCTCCGGCCAGTTCAGTCAGGATTGGCCAGCAACGTTAGAATGGACCTGCATTTTCAGAACACAAATGAACTTCATCTAGGCGTCTTTGTCTCATGTCCATCTTTTTCTGTTTTTGTTTTTGGGGCATCGCTGCAAAGGTCCATCTTGGCTGCATAACAATTAGCAAGAGGTCCTGAATATTTCCTCCAGAATGTTCTCCCTCCTCGCATGGTCTCCTAAGTCTTGAGTCTGTAACTTACAGCTTCTCAGGGTACAGAGGAAGGCCATTTGCAGAGTGGCCCGCACTCTGGAGCCAGACTTCCTGAATTCCAATCACGTCTCTTCCTTCCAGGGCCCGGGTGTGAAGTGTCTTCCTGTGTGGTGTCAAGCTCGGTGTTAAGCAAGTGTGGTGCAGCAAACAGCAGGGTGTCTGAGCTATGGGGTCAGATAGACCTGGATATTTTGGCTTAGCTTTGCCATCTACTCACTTGGGACAGTCTCTGAATTCTTTATGCCTCAGTTTCCTCATCTGTCAGACAAGGATAACAAAACCCAAACCAAATCCACTGCCATCAGCTCAGTCCCTAATCATAGTGAGTCTCTAGAAGGACTACTGGGTGTTTACGAGGCTGCAGAGTTCTATGGGCACAGCCAGTCTCACCGCTCCACATTGGGTGACTGATGGGTTCAAACTGCTGATCTTGAGGTTAGCAGCCCCACACTCACCAGGGCTCACCAGTGATCATAAGTAAGTGTAGATACTCCTCTCATGAAAAAGGTGCAGGAAAAAGGACACTCTTCTGAGGGTGGTGCTGTTGTGCTCTGTGGGGTTTTGATTTGTGGAGTTGTAGGAAGTGGACGGCCAAGTCCTTTCTTCCTAGTCTTGGCCTGGCAGCTCCACAGGAACCTATTCCGCATGGTAGCAACACAGACATCTCCACCAACAGACAGGTGGTGGCTATCCTGGAGTGCCGCTGGCAGGAATTGAACACAGGTCTCTCACCAGAAGGCAAGAATGCCACCATTCTGCCACCACTGCTTCTCTGATACAATACAGGGGCTGTTTAGGAATTAAGGCATCTAGCGAGTTTAAGCCACCATGCGCCTGTCAGTTTGTCACACTGTGGTTGGTGGTTTGAAAGCCGTGTTGCTGTATTTCAAATACCAGCAGGGTTGACCAAGGTAACTAGATCTTCCTAGTAGGACTTCCAGACTAAGACCAGAGGATGAAAAAAAAGAAAGAAGGTGTTCACTTCTGAGGAATTCCAAATCCCAAACCAGATTCCCTGCCAGCAAGTCAATACTAACTCGTAGCCACCTTACGGGTCCGAGTAGAACTGCCCTTGTGAGGTTCCAAGACTGTGACCCTTGGCGAAAATAGAGCGCCTCATCTTTCTCCCTCGAAGAAGCTGGTGGTTTCAAACTGCAGACCTTGCAGTTAGCAGCCCAACGCATAACCATGATGCCACCAGGTCTCCTGACAACCTCATGGATAGCAGTGCCCCATTTTCGGAGACTGAGAGCATCATCTGTAGCAGTGGGACATTGTCAGGAATGGAGAACCTTACGAATGGCAGCGGAACATTGACAGATATTGTGCCAGAAGATGAACCCCGCAGGTCGGAAAGTACTCACGATACGACACAGGAATAGCAGTCTTCTCAAAGCACAGCTGACTATGATGACATGGATAAAGTAAAGCTTGTGAGACATTCATTTGCTGATGGGGTAGGAATCAAAATGAAAAGAAACTGCTATACACACATCCATTAGGGATTGGGACTTGGCATGTAGGAAGTATGAATCTAGGAAAATGGAAAATTATGAAAAATGAAATGGAAAATACTTGCTGATGACAAAGATTGCAGCCGTCAATATGGACTGTAACTCAATATTAAGACAATAAAAATCCTCACAACAAGGCCTGATAGGTAACATCACAAAGAATGCAGAAAAGATAGAGGATGTTACCCGGCTTGGACCCACAAAAGCAGTCAAGAGCTCCAATGTGCTGCAGACAATCTTTTTAAGGTGTTGAAGTGCAAGGAAGTCCTTCACTTCAAGGAGTGAAGTGCACCTGGTCCCAGTCACGGTATAGCCCATGGCCTCATCTGCATGTGAAAGCTGGACACTGAATAAAGAAGACTAAGGAAGAATGGACATATGTGAATTATGGTGCTGGCAAAGAATATTTAAAGTACTGTGAACTCCCAAAGGAACAAACAGATCTGTCTTGAAAGAATAAGTACAGCCAGGATCCTCTCTAGAAGGAAGGATGGGTGATTTTGTCTGACGCACTTTGGACAGGTGGTCAGGAGAGAGTAGTGCCTGGAGAAATACATGACATCTGGGAATAACAAGCACAGGTGACAAAAGGGAAAGCGTTGGCAAGATGGGTTGGTACAGGGGCTCTAGCCATGAGTCAACCATAACAACAACTGCAGGATGGTGTTAGACAGATCTCCGTCCTTTTGAACGGAGGACTTGCAGACTAAGAATGGACAGCACTGAACAACAAGCTAGTTTAAGTAGCAGATTTCAATTTCGTGACTGAAAATGGACCCATGTCAGGACAGAACTAAGGGCTGTTGGTCCTTAGGGTATTCCAAGAGGGTCTCCAAACATTCCCCAGCCCAGGCTATTCAGTGAAACATTCATCTATAAACGATTCTGCAGTTTCTGAATAGATCCGCAGATGTCATTGAAGCCCCCAATCAGTTGCCTTGAAATTAGGGCTTTTCCAGGTGAGCCTGATCTAATCTCATGAGACCTTTAGAAGTTGAGAGTTTTCTCTGATCAGCACAGAAGAGGAAGCTGAAGGGATTTGAAGCTTGAAAGATAGTTCATGCGAGAGACGAACTCCACGGCTGAGAGGAAGAGGGCCACATAGTGAGGACACACGAGCTGCCCCTTGTTGCAGAGACCTTAGTCCAGGGGTCCTCATACTTTTTAAACAGGGGGCCAGTTCACTTTCCCTCAGACCATTGGAGGGCCAGACTATAGTTTAAAAAAAAAAAAATCCAACTATGAACAAATTCACTGTGGGCCTGGGATGAAGTGGCTGCTAAGCAGGACAGCAGCGGTGGCAAATATATCCGGCAGGTGGGATAAATGTCCTTGGTGGGTTGCACGTGGTCCGCAGGCCATCGTTTGAGGACCCCTGCCTTAGTCCTATAACCAGGAGGAAGTGAAACCCGCTACCAACCGGAGGGAATGTCGAAGAGCTCTCTCTTCCCAGATGTGGGCTGACCCCTTGATTTCCGTCTTAAGAACTGCTGGGAAGAGGCCCTAGAGAAAGTGGGTCAGAAACTGGAATAGAATTCCGTTGTTTCCTGCCACTCAGAGTGGTGATCTGTTATGATGGGAAACTAGGAGAGGTCTCATTAAAGGAAGCCAGTCCTACCAAACCGTGTGACACGTAGGTGGTTTACTTGTTTGTGACTATAGAAACTATCAATTCCCTGATCAATTCAGTGCCTGCTGCCCACGGTGCAGAAAGAAAAACTTGTTCAAGGTGGGATAAAAAAATAAATAAATAAAACCTGTTCTTGGTGATTTAATTCTGACTCATGGTGATCTTATATGTTGCAGAGTAGAATGGGCCCGTGGGTTTTCTTAGCTATAATTTGTGTGTCGGAATTGACTCAATGGTAGAGGGTTAACCTTTATCGAAGAATGTCTCCAGGCTGTTCTGCCATGACACCACTGGGAAGAGGGTGGGGTGAACTATTATTAATTTTTAGGCTAGTGAAAATGAATGCATAAATGGAAAATGCATGGTCATCGAGTCCATAGATCAGTTGATTTTATGTCACCTTAAATTTGTGTGCAAAGTCTAAGCTATCATTCCGGTCAAGCCTGATGACGCCTGCATATGGCCGTAGTCGCTGAGCTCCCTGCATCTGTTCTACGTCGCGGGCCTTCCTCCTGAGCGTCTGAAGAGGGCTCTGCCTAGTGTTCGATCACCGACTTGAGTTGGGCTGGGCTGGGCTGTCCTCTTGATGCCAAGCACTGTCTTACGCATAAAGGAGTGTCATGGACTTTGTTTCTCTAGACAACTCAGCCTAACACAACAGGGCTTCTGAGATGGCCAATCTGGAAAGGAGCAGACTGCCTCTGCTTTCTCCTGTGCATCCAGTGGTAGGGGGGCTCAACCCACTGACCTTTCAGCGAGCAGCCCAACACCTAAGTCACTGTGTCCCCACGACTCCATATTTTAAGTGAATGGCCAGGCATGAGAGGAGTCCTTGTGATGGAGTGGTTATGAGTTGGTTTGTGAAACCCAGGGTCGGCAGTTCAAAACCACCAGACAGCTCTGCAGCAAGAAAGACTGGGCCTTCTACTCCCAGACCCAGTTTCAGAAAGGCACCGTGGGTCACAAGGACTCAGCACTGACTCGATGGCAGTGAGTTTGTTTTGGGGAGTCAAGCACAAGCCATTTTGCAAACACTTGGTTATCCAATGAAATTCTACAAGTGTATGATGTATCGATAGCTGTTTATTCCATAGTCTTTGATGGTGTGTCAAGTTCTTGCCTTGACCTACCGTTGGTTTTATAAAACTAGGAGCAAAGGAGATGAGCCCAGGTGTCTGGTGGTGGACTCCAGCTCACACCGTCTCGGGCCAGTTTTCTTGCCTCATGAAACATGATCGTATTTGACCCTATGTATCATTTATGAGTGGTCTATGGAGCGGGCGTTTCGGAAATACCCTCTGCAACCTGCCCTGACTGAAGCCGCTTCGCTCGGCAGGAAGTGTTCTCCTTGCTGGCCCGGCACACTGGCCTTTTCCGGGGTCATGTGAGAAGCAGCAGGATGTCAAGACGAGCTCTCTCTTCCACCACTGCCGTTTCCCCAGCCCACTCTGGCGCGGTGGACACAAAGCCTGGGCAGACATGCAGAGTAGGGGGTAGAAAGCCTCTCAGTTTGGATTAGGTCTGACACACACATACAAAATCACAAATCTCTAAAACCAGGGCTCAAAAGCTCTGTGGTTGGATGTGCGAGCGCTGAGGAGTACTCTTTTCCAGGGAAGGGAAGGCCGATCTGTGGTTGGGAAGTCACCGATGAGTGGAGAATCTGCTGGCTTCCAGCCTGCACGGAGATTTCGGCTGTCATTTGGAAGGCTCTTCTGGCTGGACCTGTCCCCACCAACGACCGAGAACCAGATCCCCTGACACGGAGGCCCGCCTCCCGAGATGCTTGATGCTGGTTTGGTCCCCTTGAAGTGACTGAGAACCACCCGAAGACCCCTTCTAGCTGCCCTGGCTCGTGTCGGCCCCCACCCTGCTCTGGACATCACCGAGCTGAGCCAAAGGCCACTGGGAAGAGGTTCGCTGGGGAAGAAATCGAAGAGCCAAATCCGTGGGACTGTGGAACAAGCCCTTTGTTCCCTCTGGCCTCACTCAGGCAAGACCCCCTGGGCTCCTCCCTCCCTCCTGGACTCAGCCCAGGGCTCCAGCCCCGTTTCTCACATCCTTGCTGGAAGTGGGCCTAGTTCACGAGTCCACCTTCTCTCTCAGACAAGAGGAATGAACGGGTGCCATCAGTTCTTTCCCGGCACCGCCTCGGGTCGGGGGAAACCCTCTCGGCTTTCCTCGAGGCTGTCAGGGCCTTCACGGAGGAACTGAAAAGCCTTCGTGGACCACGAAAAAACTCCCAGTCCACCCACCGCCTGCTTTTCTGGAGCAAGGTCTGCGGGGCCAGGCCAAGGGCCTGAGGCAGTTGGAGAGAAAAGGAGGCAAGGTAGGAAGGGGGAGGGGGGGGGAAAGAAGGAGGGCGGCAAGAGCTGTATGTTTTTGTGTGGTCTGGGTATGTCTATGTGACCGTGCGAGCCGTGTGTGTGTGTGTGTGTGTGTGTGTGTGTGTGACAGAGAGAGAGAGAGGAGAGAGAGAGAGAGAGAGAGAGAGAGCGAGCGAGCGAGCGCTAGTAATAGAAGAGGCGGCGAGAGGGCGTGGGAGACTGTGAACTCATTTATAAAAGCTCTTCTGCCCTAGGGCAAGTCAAACTCCCGCTGGGGAGGGGTTCTTTCTTCCTTCCTTTTGAGCCTTGTGTGCTGGACTGACCTCGGGCAGGGGTCAGTGCTCTGCTCACCCGCACGCTCGGCCTTCCAGACGACCCGAGGGGAGCGGTGCCTGCAGCCCCGGCTGAAAGGAAAACTCTGAGAGTTGGGTTTCACCAGCAGCAGGTCTTGTGGACATTTCCAGAAGAACTACGTGCACATGACCAGAACTGTATTTCGGGTGCAGAAGACCCCAAATCTGGATGTCGTCACTGAGCCCCCTCCCACAGCCTACTTCTCTGCAGGCCATGTACAAATGGGGTCTTTTTTTTTTTTTTGGAATGGGGTCTTAAGAAATGGGCCTGAACTTAAAACCACAAGGCTGGGGGCTCATCCTAGGTCACTCTTTGGAGGGAGAGAAAGGCTCCCAATTTCCCCAAAGGGTTAGTTCAGATGCACATTCTGAGCCAAGGCATCTTAAAGGCATTCATTTGTCCGCCGGCCTGCCAAATACTCAGCCAGACAATCTCCTGTACTTTTAGAGAGCCTACTAATGATATTAATGATCACGGATCAAAGGCAAACCCCAGAGGTTTATGTAAAATGCTCCAACAATTATTTAGGTGCTTTAAAAACTCATTTTCTGTATGAGGGTGATCATTTCTTACTGGTTGGCAAAGACCAATGCTGCGTTCTGGTGCAGAAGGTCTCAAGGGGCACAGTCAAGGTGGCTGGTCGGAGAATCACAGCATGGCTGGCTTGCTAGGATTCAAGTGTGTGTCTACTGATGCCTTTTCACCAAAGCCTTGCCAACACATCTTGGTTTGAAAGTATGAAGACGGTTTTCTCCTCATAAGGAATGGACAGTCAGTACCTAGCAGAACTTGTATTTTTGAACATGAGAGAGAATGAGAATGAGAGGTGAAAATGGATTAGCGCTTGACCAAGGACTGAGATTGGTGGTTTGAATCCACCCAGAAGAGCCTGGTGATTACTTCCAAGAGATCACAACCACTGAAAACCTTATGGAGTGATCCCACTCTGCAGCGGATGGTGGGCCACGAGGTGGAATTGACCGAACAACTGGCTTTGCCCGTATACAGACACACACTACATTTTAGACCATCACTACCAACTATCAGCCCCTGTGAGAATCATTTTTGAGGATGCCAATACTCAGACCTCAACCTAGATTTTGATTGCATTAGAAGCTACTCAGGTATAATTCTACTCCGTGGTTGGTGCCAAGAATGCATTTTAAACAGACAAGATGAGTAAAGCTTTTACCTCACAATTCTACAGCCAAGATCATTTTATTTGACAGATGGAAGAAATTGAGACCCAAGAGGTAAAGTGACTTGTCCCAAACCTATTAGTGGCAAACCAGTGGCCCCGACCCAGAGTCTTTGACTTGTAGTCTCTAGATGCCCAGCTCGTGTCCTAGGCCCAAGGATAAAGTCCTTCCTGTTGGTTGGGAAATACGCTATTATGACCTGAACATCAAGAAGAACAGAACTTTATCAAATGCAATGGTTCTCAAAATTTTGTGGCTGGCTATGCGCATATATTATTCCAATTGGACAGTGAAATGTTTCTAAAAAAATTATGTACATGATCTGGAGGGAAATATATTTACAAGCAACCAGAGAAACTTTGGGGGTACTGATTACAATGTAGAGAAAGAGGCAGCTGAATCAGGGTTAGAGTCCCTTATGAAATGGAAATGGATTCACTTGGGAAACATCAAGATTCCCTGGAAAGGAGTCAAGGTCACACACTGCACACTTATTTTTAAACATTCACAAGGGGTCTATCCAAGTTCACCATTGGGAGCAGAAGTGGGAGTACCCCACAATTTAAGGATCACTCCCAAATCTTAGAGGCTAATTTAATCACAGAATTACACCCTGTTTTTTTTTTTCCATATCTAAACAGCTCAAATGTAAGGCTTTTTTGGTTATTTAACAACGTAGTCAAAACCTCAGAATTGCAATGAGGAAAAAGTTCTAATAAATGGAACATAAATTTTAAGTAGCATGTTTGGAGAAGGACATTTTGGTACATTTTCCTTGGGGCCAACTCATTTGATATGAAGAAAAATGTGAATGCACACAACAATTTTAAACCCTTTTGTTTTTCATTCGTACCAGAGGTGTGTGTCCATTACATGACAAGGACATTCTGTCGGCACATCCAACTAGTGGCATAAAGTAGTTTAGAGCACAACAAAGAGAACAGAGCCCAAGGAGGGATAGTCACTTGGCCATTGCCACTGACTGATTTTCTAAATGGATGGAAGAAAGCTTTCCTAGGGAATCCAGGAAATTTACACAGCAGATATCTTTTCAGTCAAATGTATGGCTCTACTGATTTCTTTAGCCAGAAATCAAGATCTTCAATAAAAATACTACCATGGCAATTATAAGGAAATACATGGTAGTATTATGCTGCATCATGAAACAAATTTGAATATGATTAAATCCAGCCAAGTACTGAGTGATTCCAGACAATTAAAGAAAATAATTTCATTCATTCAAGCTCCTCTGGTAATCTGCACATTGATGGATATTTGTTCCCTTTTTGTTAAATAAATATAGAATCCAAGTAAGGGGGAGTTCTGCAAATTTCTGAGAATTTAATTATACCCGTAAGTTGTAATATCCAATATGGTCAGGCTTTGTACTGAGCAATTACCTGAATTAACTTCATTTTACAATGCTTAATTTATTTTGTACTGAGGAAGGCTTTAAACTATTTAAAAGAAATCAGCTTAATTTTGATTTTTTTTTAACTTGCTCCAACGTGTTTCAATTCATTAGTGTTTCAATAACAAGGAATAAACTCTCTTGTCCTGACAATCCAAGCATGGAAATTTCCTCATATGAGAGAAAAAAAAGAAATGAAAATTATTTCCATATTCAAGTCAAAGCATGCTGAAGAGCGAAGCTTTTGGCTCCTAGGTAAGCAACTTTTTACCTCAAAAGGAAGGCCACTCGCAAAAATTTTGTGGGAATATTACAGGAGGACTTGCCAAGAGAGAATTAAAGGAAGCTGAGAATCATGACACTGTGATCCCAGACCATTCTCTTGGGCACAGATCTCCTTCCCTTAAATTTTTCTGAAATAAAGGCCTCTGCTAGGCTATGCACACAATCCATGGTGAAATCGCAACCTGAAACCCAAAGCAGACAATTCACTGTGAGCCCACTAGGGTTCCTAAGATAGAGCTTGAGATTTTCATTTAGATATGTGCTCTATTTTCTATAAAACAAAATAGAGAGGTTTCTTCATGGGCCATGATTGTATCAAATGAAATATACTTTCCCGAGATAGATGTGTTTTATTTTAGGATTAAAATGAAGTTCGAGAAATGGTCATATCTACCGCCTTCCTCTTCAACGCTTGCTGTAGCTTTTAACCATGTATCCCCATATCTGGATGACCAGTAATCTCCAGCGATAATAAAAAAGAGAAAACGTGTAGGAAAATCACACTGGTGGTACTCAGGCATTTCTTGGGAATGTTAAAAAGTAATATTAATCTATTAAAAAGACATTTAAAATGTCTCCTCATGAGGAGCCGCAGAAGTCTTGGCATTGAGAAAGACATGGGAGGCAAGAGGGAAAACATTCATCATATCAGCAACATTTCCTCTTACCATCAAAGTCATTGACACTTGGAAAGGATGAAACTTCAATTTCAAGTATTAAGAACCATGGCTGAAAAACTTGATGTTTTTGACTAAGAAAATGAAAAGCACCTCAGATTCTCAGTTGCTCAAGTAAGAATATGGAAATTATTGAAACTTCATTTCTAATAGTAAGGAGTCCTTCGTTTCCCATAAAATAAGCAATAACAACAAAACAGCCTGGCATTTATTTCCCCCCCCTTTTTTTTGGGGGGGGGCATCACTGCTCTGTGGTGGTGGGAGTAGGAGGCCCAGCCCCACTGCTGGAATTGAACCTCCGTCCCAGTGGGCCACAGTCCCGCGCACAACCACTATGCCACCGGGGCTCAGCCCTTCTTTCCCCTTTGTGTATCCAAATATCACCCAACAATCATGTCATCAATAGGAGTAACAACAGAATGAAGGGTATTTCTTTCAGGCATGTTCAAGGGAAATGTTTTTTTTTTGGGGGGGGGGGCATCATTGCTCTCTGGTGGTGGGAGTAGGAGGCCAAGGGAAATGTTCAAAGGCAAAATTCTCAAATGCACGCCAATGGACAGGAGCTGAAAGCTGTTCCTGTTAAGTTCCCTGCTCAAACCCCATGTGCATGGCAGCTGTGACAAAGAACTTGTGTTCCCCTCACAACCAAAGACGCCATTTCCCTCTTACAGAATAGTATTTGTTACATCCCCCAATATACCAGAATTCTAGTGCCAAGATTTTCTTGATGGAAAATCACTGAAAGTATTGGGTTTAATTGCCAGGCTGCATGAATTAATTAAATAAGACTTTCTTCTGGTGATTCCAGTTCAAGTATCTCCTCCAGGCAGTGACGATGGTTCTGGCCAGGCCCTCTCTTTTGATCTAGATTAATTTCCAGGGCACTTGCTGTTTCTGAGCTGGTCACCTGGGTTATGACTTGTGTCCCCAAACCCCCGATTGAACTGTTCTGATGCTTGGTTCTGTTTCAGAGGATCCAATGATGCACTGTGATCCTGTTTCGGTGACAGGTACATCTGGGGTCTGGTTACAGAATGGGCCGTGGAAATGGATGTGCTCAGAAAATTCAGATTCTGCACTCCTGCTGCATGGACACAATCAGTGCTCCTGGATCAGGAACCTGCTAGGATACTACTTCTGCCAGAGAACCCTCCGACTGGATTACTCTGGGGAGAGTGAACAGGTACGAAGAGATGGGCAGAGAGGCAAGGAATAGCATAGGGTCATGCTGCTTAAGTAGGTGGTGAGATTTGCACTATAGAAGAGAAGATAGGCTTCTGAAAGTTGGGAAGTCTAAGAAATGGCTTGGTGACCAAGACAAAAGTCCATAACCCAAAATGATGCCCTAAAATATGGTGAGCTCCTAAAGGGGCTTGTACTACAAGTAGAAAAAGACGACCTGGGGACAGCTGGACAGGATGAGAAAGGTGTTAGTTATTAGCTGATGGAAGCCTGAACCTACACGAATCTTTTCCATTGGGGGAGGGGGGCTTTTTCTGGGTTATTTTTCTGCTAACTCCAAAAGTTTGGGGGACATACTTGATTTTCCTCATTATTAGAGGAGGCACTATTAGGCAGATGGGTGGCCTTGGAATATGAATAAGGGTTCTTTCAATGTTAGTGTGAAATTTGGAAAATCTTTGGTAAATGTGCATCCAAATCAGGCACTGCGGTGATTTCCCACGTGGCATCTTAGCAAGCCTGATGGAGACATCAATGGGACACACTACAATTGGAAGTCTCCTGTTTCGAAATTTTAACTGCCTCTGAAGTTTTCCAGATGGGAAACAGAAAACCTGCATTCCCTTTGGGCTCTGGTCCATCCTGAACCTAACCAAAATCTTGGAGGTGGGGTCAAGGCAGGGACAGGCAGAATCCTGACCTACAAGCAAGAACAAGCCTCTCCTCTGACTTCCTGTAATGCTGGGTCCAATTAACTGTAAACTTGTGGCAATTCTTGGGGCGCCAGTTCTGTGAATGCTGTTCACCACCATCCTGGAGAACCTGGGAACGGAGTCTCTGAATACCAGATGTTTCTGAGGTCTGAGGGAGCCTGAAGGTACATGTGTGTACACGTGAGCCCCAGTGGATGAGTGTGGCTGCCAGGCTGAAGAGTTCCCATGATTCCTATGGCTCTCAAACTTGAGCAAGAATCAGAATCTCACCCCGTGGTGTCTCATCCCACAGGTCTGGGGTGCCAATGCTGTTGGTCCTGGGACACCCCCCCCCCCCCCCGTGAGAACCACTAGCTGCTCCTGTGCTGCTTCCCAACTCAGGCGAAGAGCAGAGGGTGGGTGGTACCCCTTTGCCCCAGAACTGAACAGCAGGGCATGATGCCATCTAAACACAGGCCCCTGGCTGGCTAGACCACACAGTCAAATCTCAAAGAGGCACAGGCTTGACTTCTTCATGCAGAGTTTCCACAAACAGGTGTCATCCTCCTGGGGGACAAAAACCCATCCTTTTATTTCTTCACTCAGGTAGTTTCTGAAGCCAGTTACAAAGTATAAGGACCAAGCACGATGCTGTAAGAATAAGCCAGTAGCCTCCGAGAGGGGCCTGCTTTGAAAGTTAACCCTAAGACTTCCAATTCCATAAGGAGCCTTTTTCGAATGTTCTTTCTTTTCTTGACTGGGCTGCCCAGAGCAGTCTGCAATGTGGAGAGAGGAGACACACCATGGGGGACTGGGAGGAGGGGGCAGTGGGGGGGGGGGAGCAGGAAGGGGGAGGGGAGAGTTTTCCAAACCATGATACTCCTCATTAGATGTGGCTTTTCCCAAATGTTGTTTCAAAAGTAATGGGACAACTCTTAAGGCTGATAAAACCTTGACAGCCTTGCTTCGGGGTTTTTTTCACGGAGATTTCTCCGGGGACTACTCGATCACTTCCAAGAGAAACTCTCTTGTGGTGGTCGAAGCCTTCTGCCGAGCTGCAGTTCCTGCGTTTCTATTTGACTTTGGCCACTCGTGGACTTTATCTTGGACCTGCTTGTGCTGACTCACAGCTACAGACGGGGCTCTTGCTTAGAAGCCCGTCTCCAACCGCTCCCCAGGATGAGGTTTTTGCTGGCTGCTAGCGTCTTCCGGCTGCGTCTGATGAACATTTTCCAGTGTTTGAGCAGGAAGCCCCCAGTGGTTCCCAGCTGCCTTTATGTAATCCTCTGCTGGTCCCGTGGATTGGGATGGGGGCCTGCGTGGAGCCGCATCGCCAGCCACCCCTCCTCCTGGCTCCCTCTGAGTCACTAGATGTCCCCATAGTGTCCCTGTTGCTGGGTGCCTCACTCACAAATGCCGTCTTTTGTTTCAGTTCTTTTCACACTAAAACAAAACAAAAACAACAACGGAAATGATTTTACACTCTATCAGATTGTAATGGCATGGTTCTCTCCCAATTTCCTTTAGCACATCCCCCGCCCCGACCCCGACATCCCCAGCAAATCTAGAACAATCCCTGAGCATAGCCTTCAAGGCAGGCAGGATCAAGCACTAGACTTCACACGTGCCAAGACAGGAGAAGACATTTGGGTTTGGGATCCCCGGTTAATCACTGGATTCAGGACGGAGCATGCATTTTCACAAGGGGAGTGAGATCTTCATTTCAAATGGTAGGACTCAGGACTTACTACCTATGCTCCATACAATGATGGCTCTCCGGACCCTCCAGGGGTAGATGCTCTCATTCATCGGCTCTCAACCTGTGAGTCACGACCGCTTGGGAGGTCGAACGACCCTTTCACGGGGGTTGCCCACTTCATAATGGTAGCAAAATCACAGATATGTAGTAGCAACAAATGTGATGGTTGGGGGTCACCACCACATGAGGAACCGCATGGAAGAGTAGGGGCCTGAGACTGCTGCTTCAAGCCATTCAAAGCACATGTTTAGGGGCTGCGGGTGTGGACTCAATCCTACAGAGTCTGACTTCAGTATGTATTTGCTGGCTGGCAGGAAGCAAGCTCCAAATCCTGAAGTTGAATTATTTTATTTCTTTTGGCCACTTCCTGGTCTTAAGACAAATACCTGCTCATAATCTTACTGTTGCTCTCAGGGGAATAGGGCCATGATTTGGGTCAGGAAAAGCCTCTTTGGAAAGTGTTCTTTTTTGTTTTAAGAGCGGTCTTTAGTCACCCTGGAAGTTGTAGGAGGAATCAACAGGTGCTTTTCATCTTCAAAGAGCTGGTAATTAACTATCCCTCACAACACACCTGTGAAGCAAAAACGCATGCGCACACACACACACAACCCCACCCCCACACTGCACACACAGGCAAGGAGGGAGGAGAGTGTGATGCAGGGGCAGTCCCAGAGGGGGCTCGCTGACATGCTGGACCTCTGACACCTCTCCAGCCACACATGCAGGCAGTCATGGTGAGAACAAGGACACATGCTACACCCACCTTTCACTCGGAGTCTTTCTCTTGAAACTTGACCCCTCAGCAAAATGACCAACCCCCAGGCTGCCGACCCCCACCCCCACGAAGGGCCCTTCTGTCTACTCCAAAAGACAGCAGAGGAACACCCAGCAACCTATTGCCCGCACATGACAAAGAACGCTGTTACTTTGGATGCTTCCCCGAACGGATTTATTTATCTGCAGACTATTTAAGACTGTGACGTGTCAGCCTATTTTATTCCTGTCCAACCAGGAAGTGTGAGTAAACGGGTGATTCTTTTGGGCCCAAAGCCCGTCCAGTGCATACAGTAATATGGACTACAGGCAATCAAAGCTGTGATGTAAAAGAAGTTGATTCCCAACCATCTGAGAACTCTTGGCCAATATCTGGTCTCTCTCTCAAACGGTGACAAGGTCCCAGAAGCATGGTGCCAGTCAGCAGCCTGTTTGTAAGTTAAAACAACATCAACAACAACAACCACAAAAGCACAGAAACCCGGTGGCACACTGATCTGTACCCTTTTTGCCCTCAAAACTCCCCAAATGATCTATTTACAAAAAAAAAATATGTAGACTTTACACAAATTACAACTACATCAAGAGTTAAACTCTTTAATACTGGAGCTTTACCACTGGATTTTGTGATTCTTCCTGACACTCACAGCATTTATGTCATTTAGATAATCCAGATTAGCTCTCTGTCTCTCTATGCTGACAGGTTCTCAGAGATGCTGCATAAGGAAGTAATGCTCAAACGTGAAAACCTCCCAACCCTTCAACACTGGCCCATTTCACTCTGGTGCGATCTTTCCCTCTGTGTCAGGCAAGGCGAGGGGTGAGGGTTCCCGTTCCTCCTTTCTCTCTCATTACCACTGAGTCATTTCCTAGTCATTGCAACCCTATCAGGCACAGAAGACTTGGCCTGATGGGCTTCCAAGACTGTGACTCTTTCTGGAAGTAGAAAGCCTCTCTGTCCAGCAGAGGAGCTGGTGATTTTGAACTACTGACCTAGTGGTTAGCCCAGTGTGTAACCTCTATGCCACCAGAGCGCCTTTTTGCCATTTTTAGGGGCGCTAGTGAAGCACCAGTGCTCCATCAGATTCCACTAAAATGTCGCTATTACAATCAAGAGCTGCAGCACACGATCCGTTTCTGCTGCTGAGTGAGCTCGTAACGGCCCTCTGAACAACAGAAGGAAACCCTGCATCATCTGCCATCATCCTCATCATCTTGATTGTTTGAATTCACGTTGAAGCCCTTGTGTCCATCAGTGGCCCCATCTCTTGCACGGCCTTCCTCTTTGTGCTGACAAGCATGGTGTCCTTTCTCCAAGGACGGAGCTCTCCTGATCTCATGTCCAAAGTAGGTGCCACAAAGTTTTGCCACCTTTATTTCCAAGCAACATTTTGGCTGTATTTCGTCCAAGACAGATTTGTTCCTTCTTCGGGCAGTCCTTGGGAAACGTACTAGTCGCCAGTAGCATCATTCAAACACACCAATTCCTCTTCGGTTTTCCTTACTCGCTGTCCAGGATTCCCAGGCATAGGAGGGGATGGAACAATATCATTCATGGCTAGGGTCAGGTGCACTTTAGCCCTCAAAGTGACAGCTTTGCTTTGTAGTATTTTAAAACGAGTTTTGCAGCGGGTTTGTTTAGTGCAATAAATCATCCTTTGATTGATTGTCAGTAGCTTCCATGAGTCTTGGTAGTGCTGTCGGGTAAGCATTGAACTGCTAAGCACAAGGTCAAGGGTTCAATCCCACCCACTGCTCTGCAAAAGAAAGATGAGGTTATCTGTTCCTGTAAAGATTCTCAGGCTCTAATGAAGTAGCAATGAAAATAATTTTATGGTTGGGGGGTCAGCACCCCATGAGGAACTGATTAAAGGGTCACAGCATAGAAGAAAATCTTCTAGAATTAACTGTGATGAGGACTGTCCAACTCTTCTTTGTATGATTGAATTAATGAACTGTATGACATGTGGATGAAATGTCAATAAAACTGATAAAAATAATAAAAGGTTAATACACATAAACACGTGCACAAACACTAATATTTATGAAATGACTTTAAATGAAACTTTAACAAAAATTTTAACATATACACTTAACTTTGGGGAACTATGTCTTGAAATGAGTAAAAATAACTGTTTCATATAAAAAACATTTCAGGCTCAGAAAACATAAACAGGTTTGCTGTGAGTCAGAATGGACTCCATTCGGGGGGTAGGCTTCCATGGGTACTGGTTGTAGAGACAAGTAAAATGAATTCATAGACAACGTCAATTCCAGCCCCTCCCCCCCCAATTCATGGTGTTGCTTTTATGTGGAGCTGTAACCCCTAGTGAAGGCTGTGCTCGTTGGTCACCAGTAGGGCTTCACATTGTCTTCTCTTTCCATCACCAAGGTTGTGCCATCTTCAGCAGCTCTTCAAGTGTTAAGAATCTTTCTTTGATCCTGACGCCACCTTCTTCTCCAAACAATCCAGCTTCTACAGTTATTTGCTCAAAATGCAGGTGGATAAATATGGTGAAAGAATATAACCATGACACTGACCTTTCCTGATTGTAACCACACCATCCCTATCCCTTTGTTCTGTTTGAACGGCTGACTCTTAGACCAGGGGCAGGTTCTACTTGAGCAAAATGAAGTGTTCTGGAACATTCCCATTCTTTGTCATGTGATGCATAATTTGTTTTGACTCAAATGCCTTTTCACAGTGAATAAAACACAGGTAAACATCTTTCTGGTATTTTCTGCTTTTTAGCCAAGATGCATTAGTAATGATAACTCTCACTCCGCATCTTCTGAATCAGGCTTGAATATCTGATGTTCTCTGTTTCTGTTTTGTTATAACAATTTTTTGAATTATATTCAGTAAATATTTAGTTGAAAATGTTAGTGATATTGTCTATTAATTACCACATTCTATTGGATCACCTTGAGCACAAATATGGATCTCTTCCAGATGGCTATCCAGGTAGCAATTTCAAATATCCAGGCATAGATAAGCAAGTGCTTCCAATTTTGATTCCATTTCTTGATTATCCATTTTTTTTGGGAGGGGGGCGCATCACTGCCCTCTGGTGGTGTGGGACCTACCCAGCGCTGCTCCTGAGAGCCGCTGCTGGATTTGAACTGCCAAGTCCGCAGGCCGCAGTCCCACTTATGCTACCACTTATGCTACTGGGGCTCAGCCCCTAGCATCTATTTTTTTTTCCGAGTAAGAACATAACTACATTTTCTAACAGGTAATTCTATTACCGATTCAACAGTTTTTCAATCAAATTTAGAAGATAAAACAAGAACTGGATCTCTCGGCCCTTTCTCTTCTTATGCCCTCCCAGTTCAAAATGTTTGCATCTTTTAATGGCCAGCTTCCTCTTGGATCAACACATCAAGCCTCAGCATGATCTTTGTGGTTTTAGCTTTTCTTTTGGAAAACTGGCTTTGTCTGCCCACCCTAGCCTCTCTGCTTTCATCGTAGCGCCTCTTTCCTTGGCACATACAGGGAATCCTTGCCCTTCTTATACTGAGGCACTTTGTGAGGTTGATGCTAGCCGCACTTCTTACAGAAAGTTCTCTGGGTTCTGGGTCCGTTGACCATCTCTGCAGAGATGTGGTCTATGCAGCGCGCAGTGTCAACAGGAGCCTGAGCGGCTACAATGCTCACCTCACTCCGCTCGTGCCTCCTTGGGCATCGTAATGGGTCGTCCAGCAATTCCTGGTATCTTATTTTTTACCAGGATCTTCAATGTATCCTAGGACTTCTTCCTTCAAAATCATTGGTTCTTGCTATGCTCCAGTTCTTTTTTGTATAGGGCTTAGTATATTCTCTCCATCTTCTACTGATGCTTGCTGTGATTTTCTCTATTTTATACATAGAATCCTTCGATATCTCAACTCGCTATTTGGACTCCACCCCCCACCTCCATCACTTTGGGCTTGAGTAATGTCCAGCATCTCCCTCCATTTGTGTTTTCTAACTCCAAGTCTTTCGAACTTTCAGTACAGTATTTTACTTAGTATTCTAGAGCTGCCTTTTGAAATCTGCTCAGCTTTTTTCCTTCACAATTTGGTTATGCATTGGGATGCTAATCATGAGGTCAGCATTTCAAATCCACCAGTTGTTCTGCAGAAGACAGACGTGAGACTTCCTATTTCAGCAGAGAACTAAAGTCTCAGAAACCCACAGGGGCAGTTCTACCCTGTCCTGCTGGGCCACCTTGAGTCGGAATTGACTTGAGGGCAGTGAGTGAGTGAGTGAGCTTGATCCTTCGTTGGGGCCCTGGTGGCAGAGTAGTTTACATGTCAGTTTGCCAGTTCAAAACTACTGGCCACCCTAGTAGGCTGCTGCTGCTGCCTGCTCCCATTAAGAATCACACCTTTGGAGACCAACTCTGCTCGGGAGGTTTCTCTGAGGAGGAACTGCCTGGATGGCCATGGAATTTGTTTGCTTTTTGTGGATATTTCTTTGCTTCACGCTGTGGCATTATCATCACCAGTAATTATCAGTGCATCTTGCTTGATTGTATGTTTGATGAATTTTAGACTAGAGAAGCTGGTGAAAATCTTCTGTTCTTATTTTTGGCTTTGGGGTCTGGAGTGTATGAATAACAACTGTATGAACTTGTCTTTCTTGGGAGCATTTGGACATCTGTCTGTTACTGAAAGCGCTGTGCTTCAGGGCAGATCTTGCAATGTTCTTCTCGATGATTCTTTTCGGATTTGGTGTTGCCAGCCCAGTAAGCATATCATTTTTCTGATTCACAATGACCAGTATCAGTCCATTTTAGCTCACTACTGCTAGGATATCAATTTTTATGCATTCCAGTTTATTTTCTGGCAGCTTCCAGTTTTTCCGAGCTTCATTCTTTGTACATTCCACGTTCTCATTATGAATGGATGCTTGCAGCTGTTACTCCTCATGTTGAGCTGTGCCCCACCAGCAAGTGACAGGGGTGAGACTTGGGCTCCATCCACACCATGAAGGTCCGCTTTACCTTGCATGGGCACACTCTCCAAGTCACCCACGGAGTGCCTTCCCGCCGAGGGGCTCAGCTCCAGACTCTCGATTAACCTGCAACTAGTCTTAAGATTTTCACTGACCAACTTTTGCCAAAAGTCAATGACCAGGCCCTTCTTCCTATCTGTCTGAGTGTGCAAGTTCTGTGAAACCGGTCCCTCATAGGTGATGCTGGTGGTATCTGAACCATCAGTGGAATGGCTCCCAGTACCGTAGCAACTCACAGTCGCTTCAAGATGACAAATGGACAGATATGTAGGGAACTGTACCAACAGTCCCCTAGTATGTAATTACACTGGAATTAACCGTGATTTCGGGTAAAGGGCAGCCACTAGTGTGATGTCTGGGTATGCCCTAGGCCAATATTGTGAGTTTTACCTAATTCGGCCCCACACCACAGAGCAGAGGTCTTTGGTCTCTAACTATGGCTATGACTTCCGATCCACTCCAGTGTCACTCAGACCCACACACAGTTAGAACCCATGCTTTTTGTTGCTCTGGTGAGGAGAAGGATGCTGTTGGCTTTAATGGACTGCATTGCATTGTGAGGTTTCTCACCTTTGCATTTTGTTGCACTCTCTGAGGGTTACTGCTTGACCAAATCAACCTACAGCCTAAAGATTAAATGAGAGCGATTGAGATTTATGTGTGAAACACTTCTAAACTTGCCCTGTAAGTACAGTAGATTTCCCCCTCACAACCACACCCTGTAAGTGCTGTATTTTCAGAGGGGAACAATTAACATAAGGAGCATGAGTCAGGCTTTGAACAACTCTGTGGGAACCAGAAAGCCTTTTGCTATTAGGAATGATGTAAATTCCCCGAGGCTGGAAGAAGTCCACAATGGAAGGCAGACAGGGTCATAAATAACAACAATGGATACTGCACACCCCGTGGAAAGTCTGATGGCGAGATAGTGACACTCTTCAACTCTCAAGTTACAGTCAATCACTGCCTGCATTTATTTATTTTAGAATTGGGTTTAAAGGACAGTATATATTTCCTATGGGAGCTTCAAAAATTTCTGTAAGAAATAGGGCAATGGGCTCTCATCCCAAATTTCTCAGACAATGAAACAATGGAGGAAAATGTCCTTGGGAGAAAACAAAAAGACAAAAGAGAAAAGTGACAGTGTGACCGCAGGAAAGGTCCAGTTCAAAAAGTGCAAAACCTGTGACTTTGTTTACACACACACACACACACACACACACAGAGAGAGAGAGAGAGAGAGAAGAAAGAAAAGTGGAAAGGAAAAAGAAAAGAAAGAAAAAGGCAAGACGGATAGATCTGCTTACAAATTAAAACCACATTTGGCAATTTGTTGAAGGAGGCGTATTTACATTTGTATGAAGACTGGGTGGGCAGGAAAAAAGATTAGACTCCTTCTTTAGCCCTTGAACTGTCAGATCGCATTAGAAATCCCCCTTCTTACATTTTTGGGTCAAATCACTCCCCTTTGTCACATCTCAGCCTCCAGTGTGAGCATGAGGGTGGGGGTGAGGGGGTGGTGGGGGTGTGTGTGTGGGGGGGGGCGGGGCGGGGTACTGGATGTACAACAAGTATCCCTGTGGAAGCAGCTATCACCTGGGAACAGGGCTTTGGAAAGGAACAGTACTGATTACTAAGTGTTCTTCACATCTGGCACCAAACTGCAGCCTGAGTCTTTTACCAGAGGCAGAAGGCGGGGGTGCAGAAGGTGGGTGGCCCAGAAGGCTGCAAGTGCCTCCCTCCAGGCTTCTAGGGTTCGATTCTTCTATGAACACAGGCCACAGCAGCTGCTGCAAAGAATAAGGGGCACACTTAAGGTAATCAAACAGACTACCAGTTGGCATCCAAAGTCCAGAGTGAACTCCCCTTCCAGGTCAGGTAGTTAAGAAATAGGTAGACCAGTAGATCTTTTTGGACCTATCAGTTTGTGCTGAGTCTGGACCAAGGAATAAAATTTTAAAAGTGCCACTGCCTGGTATGGTCCACACACAACACTTCCATTGACTTACTTGTGGGAATTCTCTAAGAATTTTAGTCTTAAAACTGTCCATGTCTGGTATATCACTCTATTGTTCCAAGGTATAACCAAACAGAAGCAGGGCAAGGTTACTGGCCCCAGATGAGGCCTATTCTAAGGAGATGCTCTCCTCGGTTACTTGAGCAACCCAACAGGCCCCAGTCCAAGGTGGCCTTTCATCGCTCCCTCTGGGAAGGCTCCCCATACCGGTGACCGTCCTTCAGGGTGCAAGACAGAGTACCCCACTGACCAGGTGAGCACTTAAAGGTTTCAATAAGGTGGTAAGTGGCACTACTTCAATGCTGTGTGTGACTGGACCTCGGAAGTTTTTAGATTCTCAGGTGGAAAGATCTGCCAGGAGGGTCTTCATGAGAATGAGGTGGGTAACATGGGCACACGTCTTACTTCTGTGCAGAGCATGGAACAGTTTGAAAAGAGAGTTGAATTCATAGAAGTTGTTTGAAACTGGGTATAAAGCAAGGACTTCACTCCATCATGGTTCGCTAAACACCTGTCTTAAACAGAACACTGTTGGTCTACTGGGGGTGGGTGGCAGGAGGCTAACAAACTTATAGAAAACGCCAGCCTTTGACTTTGTCACCTCTTCACAGAGCATCAGAGGCCCCCACAGAATTCCTCAAAATACATATTCCCAGGACTCCCTTGGAGAAGTTCTGGTTCACGAGACCTGGTGTGGGGCTGTTAAAACAAACCAAACTCAAGACCATGGTCTCAATTCTGGCTCACAGAACCCCTATGGACGGGGCCCTGCCCCTGGGGTTTTCCAAGATTATAAATCTGCACAGGCGCAGGCAGCCCCACTTGCTCTTTCAGAGTGGCTGGTGAAAACACAACTTTCCACCTATTGTGTCACCTGGGTGGGGCTACAGGAGCTATATTTAGGTTCCCGGGTGATTCAAGTTCTGGTTTATATACATAGAAATAACATCCAAGAAAGCTGTAGAGCAGATTAATATCTGCAAAAAGGTATATTTGCAAAGTGTAGCCTGGATACCCCACTCATCACCACCACCTGGAGAGCTGGCTAATCTATTCTGGATTCTCCCCCAGACTGTACTACCTAGGGATTTTCTAGGGCTGGGGCCAGGGTAATGAGCTTTAGACAAGCTCCCCGGTGATTCTGATACTCTACTGAATTCATAAACTTCTGCCAGTAAGGGCCGTGGCTTGATCACCGAGCAGAGTTGGGTAGCATCACCATCTGGTCAGGCAGCAATGAATGAATGGACTCTATCAGGCCCTGTTGGAGGTCTTAGACAAAAGGGCGTGGACTCCCCAAGTATCTCCCATTCTCACCGTGTTTCCACCTCATCAGAGAAGACAAAAGCCAAATACACCATAAATATATTGTGTATCATGTGGTGGTGGTGTTCTAAGAGAAGTAAACATCTAGAACCTATTTGGCCCATTTAGCACATTCTTTCGGATTCTCCTTATTCCAAACAGCCAGTAGCCATGTCTGGCTAGTGCTGACAGTATTGGTTGGCACAGGTCCAGACCTTTTGCACCAGAAGTTTGCATCAGCGGAAAACCGAGATGTGGGCAGAGGCGGGATGGACGGGGCTTTGTGGGGAAGGAGCCTGCATTGACTCTGGCCTCAGTCCTGTGCTCGGGGATGGCTGCTCCGATTCTGGTGCTATGTGTGTTCCACACAGGGAGGCTGAAGGTACCACGGAGACAGGCACTGTGCTGCAGGTGAAACCTGAGTTCCATCCTTGCAGAGGGACAGGCAGCGTGGATGGCGACACTGCTGCTCAGCCAACACGGCCTCTCTGGGAAGGAGTCTCTTGCTGCCAGCCCTTCAGCATCTGGTTAGAACCTCTGGGATATTCATAGTGGTCTAGGCTGCAGTCCAGCAGAGCAGGTGTTTGTGGCTATGCTGTCAGAATGCTAGTCGCCTCCGGAGCACTGTGGGTAAACTGGTCCGGCAGGGTTCACACCAACCAAACTGTTTGCTTATTGTTAGGGTCCTCTGGAACTACGGGTGGAAGAGGTTCAGGATCATAGAGCCTCCAATAAAGGCAATAAAGGGAGAGAAAATACAGTGCAAACACTTTTAATGATACTAAGATTTTTCTCAAAGCAGTATTCACTGTTCACTGTCAAGAGCTGTGACTGCTGATGTGACTAAACAGAAGTATTGACTGGGATCACAACAAATTATGCATAACTCTCAAAGAATGCTAATTCCAGACCCTTAATGGTGCTTATGCAGTCCCTTTCCAGAGACGACGAGGCATTTGCGCAACATCACAAAGGCAGGCAGCATCATTTCAGCTCAGGAAGGGTGTGTGCCAGGGTGGCGCACTTTCTCCCTGCGCACTCCACCTGTCTACGGAGCAAGTACTCGAGATAGCTGGCCTGTGAGAGAAGAGCACAAGAAGAGGCTTGGGAAGGAGCCAAGATGACCAGCCATAAGCAGAGAACGCAAGCTTCCTTGCGGAAAGGGAAAAGAGGTTCTGATGAAGTCCCACACCTACAGCCTTCCATGTAGGTCCCAACTCATGAGCAACATCACGATCAACAGAGAAAAGATGAAAGCTGTCAGGGATTTCATTTCAATATCCATGGAAGCAACAGTCAAGGAATGATATGGAGCCTTGTGCTGAACGACTCTGCTGCAGAAGACTGTTTTAAAGGATTTAAAGGCATACATGTTGCCATGGTGACATAGGAAAGGTGAACAATGAATAAGAAAGACTAGAGAAGAACTGGATGTCTTTGTGTTGGCATAGAATACCGGAAGTGCCAGAAGGATCAACAGCCCCACCCTGGATACTCCCTGGAAATGAGGAAGACAAACCTTCCTCGCACACACCGTGGACGACATGTGACCGAGAGGAAGTCATAGCTGGAGAAGGACATCATTTTGAGTGAAGCAGAGGGTCGTGGGCAAAAAGGAAGACCCTGAATGAAAGGATCCATCCTATGGTTGCAATGAAGGGTCTACACATCGTAGGGGTTGCGAGGTGGCTCCGGGTTGGGCAGTGTTATGTTGTGTTTTACAGAGAGAGGGTCATTCCTGGACAGCACCCAAGAATAACAAAAACAACCTGCTCATCAATTTGCCACATTATATGGCTTGCATATTGCTATGATGCTATCAGCCATGGCAGACAAGTTTCAACGCAACATCCAGATTAAGTACAACGCGAAAGGTTTACTGGTAATTTACTTCCGAAAATTAATCAACCCAAACCTTATGGATCACAATAAACTATTGTTTGTTTGTTTTTCCGCATCACTGCTCTGGTGGGAGTAGGAAGCCCAGCTTTGCTCCTGGAGAGCTGCTGCTGGATTTGAACCGCCAACCCTGTGGGCCACAGTCCTGCACACGACCACTGTGCCACTGGGGCTCTAAACTATTGCTTTATATAGTGATGATGAGCTCCCGAGATTACAGCCATGGCACCACTTCTACAATAATGGGCTCAAACACATCAATGATCATGAGGTAGGGCCAGTCAATGTCAAAACCTGGTGGTCAGTGAATGGGTTTTAAGTATTTGGCCTTCAATCTCAAAGTTTGTCATTCAAGCCCACTCATTCCTTGGGAGGAAGATGAGACTGTTTGCTTTTATAAAGAGTTACAATCTTGGAAAAGCCAAAGGAGCAGTTCTACTCTGTCCTGTGTGGTCATTTTGAGTTGGAAAGGACTCAATGGCAGTGGATTATACATTAAGTCACCATGAGTCATAGCTGACTCTCCAGGAACTAAGCACCATAAAGTATTTAAGGTACTACTGTGGTATTCTATCTTTATCTTTTGAAAGATATATCGTCTTCTGGTTATGTACATAGATTTCTTTTTTATTCATTCCCAAATGAAATGAATTGGTGGCCCAACAAGATTTTCAAATTAGGTAATTCACACTAGAATGTTGGCATGCAGAGTCTTATATCACATTTAGAGTGTCACATTGTCTCCCTTCTTCCTGGTCACATCTGCTGAGTACTGCATTCTCAGAGCTGATCCATGGAGACAAAGCACGTGGACCTGTAGGATGAGAGGTGTGAGCACAGAAGCAAGGGGAACCAGGGCCCCAGAACTCACACTCAGTGGGTGTTTGTCCTAATACCTATTTCTCAACCCCCATTGGACACAATGTTTTTTGAGATTATTTGGAATTCTTAAATGCATTTAGGTGTATGAAGCCCACTTTGGAAACTCAAATGCTTTGAACAAGTTTTCTTGATATTATTATGAAAGAAAACTTAACACCTATACATTCCACATGGGGTTCCTTAAGAAGGCAAGTTGTATGCCATGGATAGGTCGGACTCTCAAAGTCCGTATCCCAGCATTTCATGGAATATTCCACAGGACAGCCGTTCTTTCTGTTTGACACATAAGGAGAATGAGATCCCAAAAGACTAAGGGTCTAAGACCACACATTGATTAGGGACCACACATTGATTGAGACCACTGTGCCGTGAGTCTACTCCTTTGTCAACATGGTCTGAGATGGTCTGTGTTTGGCATCTTCTTGATCGTCACTATCTGTTGAGAGCTAAACAAGCCAGTTATCATCTATGAAGATCTGTTTCCTCATGAATTAAAAAAGGGGAATGAAAAAAATTTAAAAGGGGACATGACAATAATATCTCTTTACTGGATACTCCTTCATTTCCTGGACCAACACTCCTATTTTCTTCTGAAGAATAGCATGCCCAACAACGAGCTAATGGCCCTGTATTTCAGAAGGATTGTCTACACATCTACCTCCAGAAATAGGCTAGTGACCTCGGTTCACAACAAATGGAGTACTGAAGTCATGATCCCCAGGGATTTGCATGAGCCACAATTGTCCTGGGAATAGGTCTTTGCAGTTTTCCACTGGAAGGGCATGCCCTCAGAGCTGCTGGGACCTCTATATGTACGTGGCTGAGAATGTGGCCAACAAAGAAGGAGACGAGAATCAAAAGTCGGTGAGAACCTGAGACTGTGTGATCTTCTTTGTGCCTTTGATCAAGCCATACCTGAAGTCTGTGCTTTTCGGGCTCGTGAGCCAAAACCCTTCCTTTTTTGGTAAGCTATTTTGAGTTGCCCTTCCTGTCCCTTGAAAACTAAAAGGTTCAAGACTGATACCATCTCTTCTCGTTTTTTGTTTTTTTTGGTACTGAATAGTTATTGTATATGAAAACCCTTTGCAAACAATGAAAGTCTGTAACAAACAAGAATAGCAATGTAAAAGTGTAATATATTACCAGATTATGTGGGGAACAAATTATAATATGAAGTATTAAATTGGAACAACTTTAGAATTCTCTTTGCTTTGTACTAAAGCAGCAGGAAACAGCACTCTCAGAAACACCGACTTACTGCAAGGGGACGTGGTAAGTTGAGCTAACCCAAAAAGCAGCCCAAATAGGGCATGGGATAAGACTGCAAACACTGCCCCAGACCACCAGCAGACCTGGCCACATGGAAGCTGCAAGTCATTCAACGAGGAAGTAGTCTTTCTTTCCCAAATGACACTTCTAACACTTTCTCAATTTACCTGCCAATTAATAAGCGAAGCAAGTGGAAAGGACAATACCACAGATTCATCATGGGCGGTCAAAGGAAAGGCCAGAAATGTACAAGTGCATGCGTACTGGCTCCAAAGAGCAAAATCAAAGTGGTAAAATCAAGGTGAAAGTGGCGTCCTGGGAACTCCACTATGAATCGAAAGCACTGCCTCTCAAGACGGCCACGATGACCAGCCCTAGATAGTAAGACGCCATTGACAAAGCACTTGGTATGGGGACAGTGGATGCTGTCAGCTGTGGTGAACTTCTGGTTCGTGGAGACCCAGTGGACAATGGGACTAGAGGGAAGTGCACCATTGGGTTTTCATGGTTGGATTTTTTTTAGGATGTAGGTAACCAGGCCTTCCTTCCTATTCACCTTTAGTCTAGAAGGCTGCTCAGCATCATGGAGACACATAAACAGGCACAGACAGGTGGTAACTGAACTTGAAGCAAATTGGCTGAAAATCAAACTTGAGTTTCCTGAAGACACGAATTTTAGCACAACACCACCACTGAGGTCCCACGTATTAAAATAAGAAACAAATCCCCACTGCCATCCATTAGACTGTGACTCAGTGAGCCCAAAGGACAGAGTAGAACCAATTGCCTCTGTGGAGTTCTGAGATTGTACATCTTTACAGGAGTAGACAGCCTCATCTTTCTGCTGCAGAGGGACTGGTGGGTTTAAACGCTGACCTTACTGCTAGCAGTCCAGTGTATTACACCATCACACCAGGGCTCCTTGTACCAGACATGACCACTGGGACAATGAGCCCTCACAAGAGGCCTGTGATCCCCGCCATTTTCGAGGCAAAGAAGCGGATGTTTGATGAGGCTGAGTCCTCCCCCATTTCCTACCCAGATGGGCAAGTCTCCCTTCTCCAGGCCTTTCTCACGTAAGTCCCTTCCCTGCCTTCTCCGGAAAGGTTTGCTTGTCCCTGGCTGAGAAATGACTGCTCTAGGTTTTTCTTCCTTTCCTCTAAAACAGTTTTTTAAAGCATATTTGTTCTCAAGAGACTCCAAACCCATCTGTAGACAATGTGACAATCTCTTCACAGAAGGGTCACAAGGAAGGGATGAGTCAATCGGGGTGCAGCATAGCTGCGATGAAACACATAATATTCCTCAGGTTCCTTCCTCACCTCCCACTGTCATGACCCCAGTCCTGCCTTTCACTGTGGGCTAGGTCGGAGCATGTGCACAGGTACAGATAAGAGCTCATAACACGCAAAATCCAGGTCAGGTAAATCCCTCAGGTACAGAAATGGGGGTAGTAATACCAGGAGGGTAAGGGGAGGTAGAGAGAGGAGGGGGGGGAGAAACGCAAGGAGTGGGAGACAGCAGTGGGTGTAATATAATAATTTATAATAATAACAATATAATTTATCAAGGGGTCACAGAAGTGGAGAGTCGGGAGGGGGGGTAAAAAGAGGAGCTGATGCCAAGGAATCAAATAGAATGTAAATGTTTAGAAAATATGTGCAACATATGTACAAATATGGCAACACACATGTACGAATAGGCTTGATACAACTGATGTATGGATTGTAATAAGGAATATAAAAGCCCCCAATCAAATCATCTTTAATAAAACTAAAATGGTTTTCTTTCTAAGTTGCCTTCTGTAGAAGTAATCTCTCTGAATTGGTCTTTGGAAGGTTTAGGGAAGTACCATTAAAGAGCTGCGAGCAAAATGAACCTAATATGAAATCAGTTTTTAAAAAAAATCAAGGAAGTTACTCAGTAAGAAGCCCACACACTTCACTGGGAGTTTCCAGTTTCCATTCACCTATCCTCAAGAACCTGACAGTCAACACAGACCAGCCTCAGCCCGCTGTTGTGGCCCTGGTGCCAGCTGAGAGGGGCGAAGCTGGGACACGTTAGGGAGAGAGTTTGTAAGTTTTGACCCCTGCTCCTTAATGATCAGAAGCTAAGTGACCATTCTAAGTACCAGATGGAGGCTCTTTTAACGTTGACCAGAACATCATGTTTTCTTCTCGTTTGTTGTTTTTGGTTTTTCCAATTTAAGGGCATCCATGAGCTGTAGGATAATAATTGTGAAAAATAGAAATATATACGCATTAACCACAGGCAGAGTTAGCACAGTTTTTTTTTGGGGGGGTGGGGTGGGGTGGTGGAGCTTCTTGTCCAAAACATCTCCCCCCACAGACATGTGTGGCTCAAAGATGTCAAACCCCACAGGTGTCGAAGGTTAGCAGCCTCATCCAGGGTGGCACTGGAACTGTCCTAACTGTCGAGCAGGGAGAAGGATGAAGACAAGCCAGGGCAGGCAATAGGAAGGCAGGCCTCAGTCCTGCTCATGGGTGGGAAAGGAGACAGAAGAGGCAGGAGAAGACATTGTAGGTGGCCCTGTCTCCTTCCAGCCCAGCTCCAGCTGGCCCTCTTTTCTAAGCCTGGGATTTTAGGACAGCTTTCGGACAGACTGATGACATTAGCATCTCTGTGGGAAAACGAGCTCTGTATTCAAAACCACCTGCTTCTTTGCCATTCAGCAGCAGCTCGCACATCATGCTCTAGCTGGGGCATTCCCACGCCCACATGCTTTGGGGGGGAATCAGACCAGAGAAGTCTGCATTTCCAAACTGCTGTGCCCTCGTGGCTCTTCTGGGCAAGCGTTGGACTGTTAGCTATAAGATATGTGGTTCAAACCCACCAGCCATTCCAATGAAGAAAAAAGAGACTGGGTCTGCTCTAGTAAAAAGGGACAGCGTTGGAAACAGCATTTCTACATAGGGCACCAGGGAGTGGAATGGACTTGCCGGTCGGGACTTTCTTGGTTTTATTTTTAATGGACCTTAGAGAAGTGACCAGATGCTTTCTCCAGGGCTCTATTTCATCTCCGTTCTACTGGCAGCTACCAGAAATAAAAAGCATTCAACTGGGTGGGTGTCACTCTTTCTTTGCTCTTTCTCTAGAGCAGTGCTTCTCAACCTGCTTAATGCTGTGACCCTTAATACAGTTCCTCCTGTTGGCGTGACCCCCCCACCACAAAATTATTTTCGTTGCTACTTCATAATTGCAATCTTGTTACTGTTATCAATCAGGCGACCCCTGTGAAAGGGTCGTTCGACCCACATACTGAGAACCACTGGTTTAGCTACTGGGTACAGAGCTCTGACTGAAGGTCGCAGGTTTATGTTTCTGGTCTACTCTGCTTTCTACTGCCGTGTACGAGGCTCCTTGGGGGTTTATCCCTCGGCTTGGTGGCCCTTCCATTTTCATAGCTATGAGAGGAGGCGGAGTTGACAAGTGGAGGCAGACAGTACATAGAGGCTCTACCCAATGGGAACAGGCGTCCTTCACATTTCCAGCAGAGAGAAGACTCAGGGCCATCTGCTGATCTGGAATGAGTGACATTTAAATGAATTATTCTGAGGAAACTAGAAATGATGACAATGATAGCTATGCCTGGGGCATCCGTGTTTCAGAGTTCAGAGGCCATTTCCACATTCATTCTCTCCTGCGAACCTCAGGACAGCTTGGGAAGGTTCACCCAGCAGGCACGAGTCTTTCTTTTGCCTCTCATGAAGGGGACCGATCCTCTGAGAAGCCAGGTCAGCAGGGAGGGAGAGGAGTGGCAGTGGTCAGAATCCGGTCTTCTCACTTCAAAGCTGATCCATTTCCACTAATTTGGTTACCTGACATGTGTCTCCCAGTTATATCTCCCCTCTTCAAGGGTGGCCAGAGGATAGAAGTGACTGCGCAAAAAAAAAAAAAAAAAAAAAAAAAGAAGTAACTGCGCAAGGCAGGTTGCATGACAGGACAGAGGGTGACAAGGCCAAGTCACATTCTATTCTAACTTGACCAGCAAAGAATGGGTGCAGTGGCATGAACCATTTTGTTATCAAAATCTGACAGTTATACTTTACATCAGAAAAGAAGAGCAGCCTCTCAGACTACTGGGACATAGAAGCAGAGGACAGTTAATGTCCTAAAATATTAACTCATCTAATATTTTTCCTTTGGCTTCTTTGTCATAGTCCAGAACAATTATTTTTGAAGATTAACCCAATAAAGAACATCTACATCCCACCGCTGGCCTTTCCACTGTCCACCTGGTGGCTCTGGTACTGTCCACTGCTGCATTCTCTCCATCCTCAACAAGTGCCCATCCACACCTCCTGCTGAGCACTCGGCCTCAATCTGCTCAACTCTCAGTTGACAGAGTCTGATCATGAGCCCCTGGGCCACAGGGAACGAGAAAAGGAGAGAGGCCAGTGACAGGCATGGGAGTGAGGCGTCAAGGAAGTCCTGTTGTGGAGGGACAAAGAGAGCTTGCTCCTACGAGGAGCCTCGTTGTTACGGCTCCTTTAGCAGCGGCAGGCGCACTGGTGGCAGAGTGGGTCTGTGTGGGGAGAGAGCTGGGAGGTTTAGCACCTTCTTGCATGCTGACAGCCCAGAGAACGCTGCGGAGCAGTTCCACTTTGTCACAGGGAAGTTGATCTGCATCGAAAATGAGCTTGATGGCAGCTAAAGACACCGATAGAACAATAATAACTTATAAAGTATTGAGGGTTGATGGGGGAGGGAGAGCAGGGGAAGAGGGGAGGGGTTAGAGGAGCCGATACCAGGGGCACGGGGGAAAGGGCAGATGTTTGGAGAATGATGATGGCAGCGGACGTGTGAGGGTGCTTGCCATAGTATGTTTATTTATGTATTGGAAAAACAATGTACGAGCCCCTAATAAAATATTTTTAATTAAAAAAAAAAAAAGACACCAATATAGGGAGTTCTTATGTAGTGAGCAGAAGATTCATGCACTCCAAAGCGCTGATGGTGTCAGTTCATCTGAAGTGTTCCTTGAAAGAAAGACCTGGCAATCTACTTCTGAAACAAAACAGACCAGTATAAACTCCATGGTTCACAGTTCAACTTTGACACACACAGGGTCACCATGAGTCAAAGTCTACCCGTCCTATACGAAGGAGTGTGTGAAACACAAGCACAGCAGTAGAAAAATGGGCACGAGCACAAATTCACAAATGCATGGAGTCTTGTTTCAAGGATAGATAGGACCCCAGTCATCAAGTACGAAATATGGCAGGGAGAGATGACATCATTAGCCACAGTCATGGTTGAGAATTTATTTACTTTCTACATAGAGTAACATGTCGGAGAGTTGGAAGTAGACGGAGTCCCCTTGTTTTTCTGGGTTTTGCTAGTTTTCTAACTTTAACAGGGCATAGTATTATAACTTGCCAACTGTTCTCTATAAGTGAAAAATATTTGATTTGACTTTTCCTTCTCTGACAAGTTTCCACCTTACACAGGTTCTGATATTTTGGGTTTTATGGTCCTAAGATTTGTCCCCCACTCCAAGCCCTCTAAAATGTAATCAGAATTTTTTAAAAATCTCACTTATTAAGGGAATACTAAGTTCAAACTCTATGGGAAAAATGAAAACAGCTCCTCCCACTCAAGGAACTTTCCCAAAGGCATAAGCATATCTTGCTAATCCCGTCTATAAAATTCACCACTGATATTGTTTAAGAAATACAATAAGGAACAGAAGAAGAATGGATTTCTTCTTTCAGTCTATGATACATCACTAAAAACTTGGAAAAGTCATCTATCTAATTTTCGAATGCAGGAAATCTTTCCCTAAATGCTCTCATTTATATTTATGCCAAAGTTTCCTTATGAATGTTAAGTGGTTTTGTCATCAGGGTACAGAACTTAGTCATAGTCAAATATTAAGTAGTTTATTACTCTCATCAAATATTAAGTAGTCTATTACACAAATAAGTTATTATCTCCATCCTAAAAACAGAAGGCTTAAAATGTACTTCCTTGTAATTCCCATTTCTCTTTCCTAAGTTACAAAGGTGTGGGGAGTCCTGTGGCCGTCTGCTTCCACAATGAGGCTCTGCCTGGGAAGCCCGCAGGGGCAGCGCTCTGCTACACTAGAAGGCCACTGTGAATTCGAATATCACTCGACCCCATTCCATTTTCTTTTGAGTCACAATTTTAAAAAATCTGCAAGTTCTCACTTGTGCAGGATTATTTTAAAGTTTTTGCTTGGCTGTATTTAATCAGCTTCCACGGACAGAAATGCAGTCTAAGAAAGAAGGTGGGAGAAAGTTTGATGTCCTGTCCCTTGACTGAGAGTAGGGACAAGGCTCGTAGAGATTCAAGGGAGCACAGTAGTCGAGAACAACAATCAGACTGAAAACCTGAACGAGGATCACTTATGGCTTCTTTAGATTCCTTTTCATTTTGATTCTATATTTGAAAACTAGCAGAGAGTTCCCCAACGCTCAACTGCAGTCTGAACAGGGGATGTGTTTAGGGCTTACATTCGTCTTGCCAGGATGGTCCCACTGCTTTTCTCCTGACAACAAGCTGCAGCAGGACTTGGTCCTGTCCATCTTGGCAGGGGAACATCTGCAGAGCCTAGCCAGCTATCTTCACAACTTAGCCACAACCCAATGCAAATGTAAAGAACCCAAATATTTTAACATATTTGTGGGTACTCCCCCCAAACTGGATTTTTCTCTCCCAAAGCTATGTATTTAATTTTTTTTACAAAAACTCCTTTACCTTCAAAGTACTCACATTATACCTAAGATCTATGTCTAACCTGCGATTCCATTTCTGAAAACATCTTTCAAATTCATCTGTTTGGATAAATGTCTTCTAAATCAAATTATTATCCTTCCGTGTTCCTCTTCATTAGCAGAAACAAACAGAAGTAACACAGAGCGAGGTCAGTGAGAAAAATACATTGGGCCTGAAAGGTCTGCTGCTTTTGCCCAAAACGGGTGCACTGAGATAGCTGCGTGAGCAGGTGCATTGTCGTGGTGGCAAAACCAGTCTCCCACCTGCCACAAATCAGGCCTTTTATTGTTGCACACTGTTATGTCATCTTTTCAGAACCTTTAAATAGAAAGCTTGATTAACAGTCAGACCTGGTGGAATGAACTCCAAATGTATGATGCGCCAACATTTTCTTCCATTCAGAAGTTGATGGATATCTAGAACAAGGTTTGTCATCAATTATCATTTCACCTTTTTGCAATGAGAAAACCACTCGTACACTTGAGTTTTCCCCATAGTGCTGTCTTGGTAAGCTGTTTTCAACATCACAACAGTTTCTGTGGTATGTTTCCAGAGTAGGAAACTAAATTTCACAGTCAGACACTGTTCTCTTAAATAGGCTATCACAAAAAGGCTTCTATGAAAAAAATTTACTGTGACCTAAGAGAACCTTCCCAGCTGACACCACTGGGTGCACTCACTCCAAGTGAGTTGCTGGATGGTCATCTAGCAGAAAAATGGATTCTACAAAAGTTCCGCCCCAGTGGATCTTTTCTCCTATGTTGTTTTCGAGGTGGGGGGGGGGGATGGGAAGGGGGACACGACCCCTTGCATGTGATTATTTGTAGGCAACACGGGGACTAAATGTCATTTTTTTTTTTTTTTTTTGGCATCACTGCTCTCCGGTGGTGGGAGTAGGAAGCCCAGCCCCACTGCTGGAATTGAACCTCCACCCCAGTAGGCCGCAGTCCTGCACACAACCACTACGCCACCAGGGCTCTAAATGTCATTTTTAACTTTCCAAAAAGCATCACAAACTTTTATCAGCATAGGTGTAAAACTAAGAAAAATTTCTGAAGGTTCTGTTGGATGTTCAAAAGGACTCACTTGTATCTCTATGGTCTCAGGTACAGAACAGACAAAGATTGTTAGGGAAACAAGGAGGCTGTGTCTGAATGTTATTATTGAGAATGCCAGGACACCCTTCCGTACCCTTGAACCCCAGAGTTATAAGCTTCTAGAGGGTGAGAGCAAGGGCCCTGTCTGGCTTTTCTTTTTCCAGAGTCAAGCAGTGTGTGTAAGCCAGCACCGAGTGCCCCACAGTGGTCAGAGCAGATAAAAAGGGTCTCTGGAGATGAACAGAAGCAAGGATATCCAGCTCCCCACAAAACAGCAGTTTTATGCTGACTCTGAATACATACCAGTATACACAGAATTCTATGGTATATGCAGGACTTTAATAAAGAAAACAGAGAGATACTTAAATTTCCCTAAAGCTCCAGGGTTACACATCTGAGAAAGCAAACAACTCCTACACAGGGAACTGGAATGAGCAGATATGAAAGAAAATACTGTTGGACTATGATGGACTGCCATAAAGATGTGCTTTCTGCTCTTCATATGACCAGGGGGAAGAAAAAGAGGGGTGTGAGAAAGAAAACAAAGCAAACCCCACAGGGTCAAAGTCTCAAAAAGACTTGCCTGTTACATTTTCAGCCGTAGGTCAGAGACTGAGGTTTCAAGGGCTTTGTGATTTCTTATGAGAAATCTGAGTTAAGAAAAATACAATGACTCACTTCATAATAATGCCTTCTCTTCCCCAAAGTACACATTCCCATTCCCACATCCACAGCAGATGGGCACTTAGGACAGAGCTCTTGCCACATGAGCATCACCCTGCACGATCATCTTGGAGGTGACTGCGGCCGTATCCGCAGCAGGGACAGCTCTCTCTGGTGCTTCGGAGTTAGGTCTGTCTGCCACCCAAGCAAGGGGGCTTGCACTCCCTCTGCACTGCCTCATCTGTACAGCTGTCTTTGTGTGGGCATGGGCGCGAGGGCTGAAGGCCGCTGACTTCCTGGTCTGCGGGTTCACAGAATCTCCAGGCAGGACCAACCTGGATCGGCATGCCCAACTTGCCAAGGAAATTCTCACTCTGGCACTGAGGATCCCAAAGCAAAAATAACGGAATAGTGGAAAAGGGATCCTCCCGAGTGCACGCGATGGCACTAGGGATACATCGGGCTGTTGCTTGACTGCTCTTCACTCCCCATCCACAAGGAATTGAGTGACGGTTACTAAGAAAATAACTCAAAGTTTATCGCCAAGAAAGTATCTCCAGTATCACTCGGGGAATCCGTTTTCCAGACAGGGGCCAGTCAGTGGTTTCTTGTAAATCACTGGCCAGAGAGAATAGGCGCATCTCCCCTTTGAGGAATGTCAGTGTTAACTGATAAAAGAATCGAAAGCTTTAGGTTCAAGAAGTACACACACAAGCCTGGCACGCCTGGATGTGAGTGCTGGCAAGCAAGTAACAAGAGGACAGGATGCCTTTATCTGGTAGAGACATTCCTCTAGGGCAGACGGTGTATTTTGATCTTTAAATAATTGAGACAAGCGGACTCTTCTGAGGTCAAATAACAATGAGGATAAAGCTTCCAGGCACTTCTGGTGTACGAATTGCAGCCTTGGCTTGATGGGCAATTTGTGGGAAAGGGCGTCTTACTTGACTCAGAGATTTTAGTGTTCCTAGGGATTTTCAGTGAGTTGGAATCCACTCGCCAGCACTGGGACCACAAGCTCGAGGAAGGAGTGTGCTGAAGGAAGTGAGGTGTGGAGTGGGGGGTTGCCCAGTAAGAGGGGTGCTCGGAGCTTGAAGCTGTTGAGAGGTTTTGAGTTTGGGCTGACTGGTAAGTAGTTGGGAAAAAGGTGTATGGGAAAGGGGGGGTCAGAGTGGGGAGGGAAGCAACTGAAGGCCCCCTGACTGACCACACTGAAGGCATTCAGAACAATTGCAGACCCTATGAGACAACCTGTATTCTTCCTATAAACGAACTCAGTTAACACCAACAGAGTATTGTCACTGGTCATCAGTGCAGCTTACGGGTAGGGAAAGTGAACTCATTCGTGGAAAAGATTCAGAATGGTTATCTTCTCAGAAATATAATTCTCCACATTTAGGCAGCCCTCCAGATTATAGTATTTACATGACAGCAGCTATTGAAAACATACATCTGTAAAAATACCAGTGCTTCCCCAAGGAGAAGTAAGACTTCATTTATATTGGGATAGTGCTTTATTTCTCTCTTAGTAATTTAAGATAACAACTATTAATATTTCATATCAGATATGAGATCTAATTTCTCCAATACACATCTGAAAGCAATCCTTCTTCCTAGTACAATTCATTATTGTTTTCTTACACCACAGATCAATCTCGTCTTTGCTTTGAGAACCAACTAAGCTGCAATATATGATAGTTGTATGCCAATAACATTACTACTTTAATAGTTTTTAATTGATTGAGATAATTTCACATCTTGGAAATGTTTCAAAGAATAATTAGATACCTGACACGTCACGAGCTTTGTTTCCTTCCTTCCATTTAGTGTGTGTCCCTCATGGCGCAGAGAATGGATGAAAAGGAAAGCAGGAGTCGCACTGGCCTTCCCAAGGGCTCTCTGCTCAGAAAGGAAGAGTTCTCTGTTCTTTATTCTTCCCGGGGTTCCTTTCTAAAGAGTTTTGCTCCTAAACGCTCTTCCTTGGTATTTATTTAAGATAAATGGACTTTAGACTACCTGGGTCAAATTTCACATACATCACAAAGTAAACATTAGGGCTACTCTAGTATTACCAGAAACCTCTTGTAAAACACTTCACAATGATGTTCATATTGGCCATACTCCCTCCTCCCCCTTTCTTTTTGCTGAAGTTTCAGGTCATATATCCAAAAGGAAACAAGAAAAAAAAATTCTAGTTCAGGTGAACTCATGCTTTCAGTGAGCTCCATGATGTGTTTGCTGATGGAATCTGTGTGTGTGTGTGTGTGTGTGTGTGTATACACGTAGGTGTGAGTGCACATGTATGTACACATGAAGACTCTCAAGAGCAGTTGTTAACTTTAAAAGACAAATCTGTTATGCTGAAACACTGCAAGCAAGTATTCTGAATTTATCTGTCTGAATAGATAACTCCAATAACACATATAAGTAATCCCTTATAGAACGTACAGTTTAGAAAGAGATGGGGGATAGAGAGAAAGAGAGAAACATGTAAGCACAAACCATCTATCAGTTAGGAAATAATACACTAGGGAAAAGTACTGGATCTCATGAAAATGTCAGTGATTCACATGGAATAAAATTTAAAAGCCACTGACCCCAAGGAAAGCTTCCAGTTGAAACACGTGAGTTTTGCTCCATTTCATTTAGAGGACTTTGCTCTATTTCATTTAAATACTATTTTAGGCACCATGATGGGCTTGGTGATGGGCTGCTTTCTTGCTTAAAATTGATACGGCAAAGATCCAGCTAATCGAACTAAATATTTAAGGGGTCTTCAGGGGGCAAAATAATCAATTAATCAATATCACTATGTCAAATAGGTAGCATAACTTGGATCCCTTAAAACGTGTGTGAAGGGCTAACTGGGTAAAAGACAAAACAAGACAATTCCTTTTCTCACTTTTACAATGTTAATAGACTTGTTTCCATACATACCAATTCTTTATTCTGACTTGCCACAAGATCACAATTGACTGTGAGCTGACTTATACAGACCACAAATCTGTCGGGAAACACACAGAGTTCTATAAAAAAATGAAGAAGACCAAGTTATAACGGCATCAAAAACCGACATGTCTTTAAATGGACATGCTTATTCCTCAGTCTTTCTGCTTGTTTAAATTGTAGGGATTCGTATGTCTGTGGAAGGCATGTGTCTCTACGCCTTTCCCTTCTTTCCATGTGTGCCATCAATAGGGCAGGGGAGGCAAAAAGCTCCAGGGAGTGGAGAGGAGGCTGCAAATTGGTCCACCTGAGCCCCTGGACCAATATATCACAGGAAACCCCCAGGCAGGGCCTGTGTCAGTTAGCTGTTTTCTGCTCAGAACTCACATTTGGGAAATAGAATCCACATTTTCTAATGAGTTTGCAGACTCACACGATAGGGAGACATAGAACATTAAATAACATGAAAACATGTGAACCCCTCACTAGCTAGCTTCCTAGTCATCTCCTTGTCTAACTAGCCTTCAAGAGGTTACCTAAACTGGAGGGGCAACCTACTAATGTAATCAGACTATCAAAAAAGAAGATTTGGTCTGGAATTAATGATGATAATAATATGCAGTATTATAGACAATTTTATATCAGGATCACTCACCGCCACCACCTGGATAGGGTAAAACTTCCCCCGTGAGTCTCTGAGATTGCAACTCCACGGGAGTAAAGCCTTTCTAAGGAGTGGCTGGTGGTTTTGACCTGTTGACCTTGTGGATTGCAGCCCCATGTGCAACCACCGCATCATCAGGGCCCCGTAACCATGGCACTCGACAATTACAAGTTCTTAAAGCAAAATCACCGACTTCCGGGTAGAGACCACTGAATGAATTACAGGTTTGGACTCTTCATGGTAAATGCCAACTGTTTCTCTCCCTCCCTTTGTCTGTCTGTCTGTCTGCCCACCCATCCATCCATCTTTCTCTCATCCCTAGGGTGATGGCTAGCTGAAGAGAACGAAGCATACTCTGGGTAGGCGCAGAGGCTCTTCTCCTCTCTTCATTCTACTTGGTTGTGTTGCTGGCACATTTTCATAAAGCACATATGTCATATTTATAACAGAAATGAAGTCACTTTTCTAAAACATACAACTTCCTTTCGGTATGTGTGCTATTTGTTGAATACAGATATTCTGAATCTGATTCATGAAGCCATTTATATACATTAGGTCAAGAAATTTAGCCATAGTTTATTATTTACAAAAAAAATCATGATAAAGCTGAGCCCTGGTAGCACAGTGGTTGTGTGCGGGACTGTGGCCCACAAGGTTGACGGTTCAAATCCAGCAGCACCTCTCCAGGAGCAAGGCTGGGCTTCCTACTCCCACCAGGGTATTGATGCAGAAAAAAAAATCATGATAAAATACTATAGCTTAGTAATGGATCAGAATTTTTTTAAAAAGGATCAGATCAGTAATCTCTTGCTTGTGCTTCCATTTTCTTGTCTAAAAACAATGAATATTAAAAATAAGAAAAAGAAAACTATGAATATTACAATGGTAGATTTAGCACAGTGTTTTGGCACCAAGTATTTTGTTTTTTTTTTTTTTGGCATCACTGCTCTCCGGCGGTGGGAGCAGGAGGCCCAGCCCCACTGCTGGAATTGAACCTCCGTCCCAGGGGGCCGCAGTCCCGTGCTCAACCACTGCGCCATCGGGGCTCAGCCCTGGCACCAAGTATTATATCCACACAAATGAGGTCTACATCCCCTTTCTCTATTCGGGTCACAATGAAACGGTTTTATGCTAACACTGACATGAGGCAAAGATTCAGCAGCCCCTCCAGAGAAAAGTGGGTAAGCAAAACTATTTGCAAAGCCACCAGTTTCTGTGGGGGAAAGGGTTCAGAGAGCCTGAACCTGTCACGAGATGCAGCCGCAAGAGACCGATCCAGGGTCATTCGGAGTCAGAACTGAGCTCGCCAGTGGCTCTGGCTTCCGGTTGATCTGCGAGCAGGGGTGCTCTTGTCTTCCGGGAGGGAGGCCTGGGTTTGCTTTCTGGCCAGTGCCCCTCACAGAATGTCAGCTCACCTGCCACTGCAGGCAGGTTTCAGAGGAGCTTTTCCAACCAGACACACTAGGAAGAAAAGCCTGGCAATCTACCTCTGAAACCAGCCAATGAAAACCTTAGGGGACATTATGTTCGGCTCTTCTTGTACCAGGGGCCTCCATGAGTAGGGCGGGGTGCGGGGGGAGGAAGGAGGCTGGCCCGATGGCAGTAATAACTGCAACAGAGTGAAGCAGAGCCATTTGAAAGACTGCATTAGCTTCCTTATTTTACTTGAGTTGCACAAAATGCTCGCCATTAAGAGGGCGATAAACTTAAGCATCACTGAAAATTAAGAAACCATGGATACTTGTAGAGATGCTGAGAGCCAAGCATTGAAATAATTTTTATGTCTGCATTTCATAATCTATATACCAAAATAGTTCAAAGACATTAAGATGGATTTTCTTTCCAGTGTGCAGATAAACTCAAGAGAACAACAATGCACAGTTGTTTAAGTTTACTGCCCATACTGAAGTAATTGAACAACGTGACTTGGGGAAGTGGGGGTGGGGGCTCTGCCACACACCTATAGAACATTCTGATGGTTCATGCTCCGAAGCGTTCTTTCCGATACCCACTAGCTCCATGCTGGAGATGTCAACCAGGTGCTGAAGCCCAGTGCGGCTCACTGCTCGCACACAGGCAAGGAACACAGCGGCACTGGGAGGATGGGAGTTACAAGTGTTTGGAAATATTTTAAATTACAACTTCAACTGTTCTAAGGCAGTTGATGCACATGGACATCTTCCCTCTTAAAACTTAATCTCGGGCTGAGCCCCGGTGGCGTAGTGGTTGTGCGCGGGACTGCGGCCCACTGGGATGGAGGTTCGATTCCAGCTCACAGGAGCAAAGGCTGGGCCTCCTACTCCCACCACCCGAGGGCGGTGATGCCAAACAATAAATAAATAAATGAATAAATAAAATTTAATCTCCAGAGCAAATTGATTGGGCCAAAGACCTAATGACCCAAGACATTTGTTTCTTACCAGCACGTGGTGAGCCCCTGATGCAGCGGAGGCGTATTCCTCTCTTGAGGAAGTAGGCTGTGATTTGGAAGCCATAACCTGCGAAATGGAAGAAGGCACCATTAGATTATAAGCTTGTTTGCCCACTGAATCCCAGGGGACCAGGCCTGTGCTTGCCACAAAGTATGCATCCAATAATTATTTGGCAAATGAAAGAAGAAGAGAATAAATAGAAGGCCTTGCTCCAGAAGATGGGGTAAACTACAACGGATAAACACTACAACGTTGGCTCATCTGGGAGAACAATCCCTGTGCCCTTGTCCCTTGAGTGGCTAAGTCACTTCATCTGTAAAATGAAATAAACTATGAGATCTGACTAGCAGGCCTGAAAACCAGTCCTCTAAGATGGAATGATTAATTCCATCTGAATCAGTACACTGATCTTACTTACCGTACCTTCTAATGCTTACTAACTCACAGGGGAAAACAAACACACAAACATCTAAAACATTTTTCAAGATGGCTTTATTTTGCTGCAAATGAGTTATCTGAATTTGAGTATACAAAACCTTTATACACTATGAGATAAAAAGCCATATAACAGAAGAGAAAAAGAAACCCTCTCCATCTGACCAGAATGATCTAAGTGGAAAAGACATTACCAAGTGTTGACAAGAAGATAGCAAACTGGAATTCTCATATATGACACTTGAAAATGCAAATTCTTACAACCCCTTTGGAAAAAATGTGTGAGTATCCTCGAAAGCTGAACAGAGTGTGAACATACAGAGTTAATTATCACACTCTTTATAATCGCCCCAAACAGGAACCAATTCAAGTATACAACCAACAAGGGTTCTGCCCACCAAAAACAAAGCACAAATTAGCAATACAGTCACACACTAAAAGTACATTCCCTTTTAAATGAGTGACCAACAATCACAGGGAACAATAACAACAGGATAATAAAACATCCCAACTATAATTTCAAGCAAAAGAAGTCTAGTCTAAAGAAGCACATTCTCCCATCTGTAAAAATGGAGATGATATTGTTATCATCCATCTTTATCTGTGGCGGGAGAATTTCAAATGACGCATGAGAAGTACCAGCATGGTTCTTTCCTTGCTTCTCCAACTCGCCCATCTTGGGGATCACCGATTCTATAGCCTGTTTTTGTTTATTAATCATTTTCTTGGGGAACTTACAACAAATCATATAACAATGCGTCATTCAACTCTATGAAGCACACTTGTACATATGTTTCTATCGACATTTCCAAAACATTTTCTTTCTACTTGAGCCCTTGGTATCAGCTCCTCTTTTCCCCTCCCTCCTCCACTCTCATGAATCCTTGATCAATTACATATCATTTCAAGTCTAACACTGCCCATTGTCTCCCTTCACCCACATTGTTACCTTGTGATGAGTTCCCCCTTTCTCCACCTTCTCACTTCCCCCGACCCCGACCCTTATGATAACGCTCCTCCCACTACTGCTCCTGAGGGTTTTGTCTGTCCAGAGTTCCATGTGCCGTGAGCTCCCTCATTTGTAAGATAGAATTGGGTCATGGGAGAGAGAGAGAGATAGAGAGATAGATAGAGAGAGAGAGAGAGAGAGAGAGAGAGAGAGAGAGAGAGAGAGAGACTGAGACTGTATGTCTGGAGTGGGGACATTCAGGAACTAGAGGAATGATGCATGCTTCTAGACTGTTTTTCTGAGGTCCCCAGCTTTGGTGAGAACCTCAGAAAACTGCCACTCTGCTAGGCAGGCCTTTATGCATGAATTTGAAGGGTAGAGAGAGTTGCCAGGGGTGACCTCTCCCCCCCCCCCCCCCCACCAATCAGCTTCCCCAAAGTTCATGGTTAGGACTGTGCTGAAATAACTTCACAGTCAGTATCCTGCTCACACACTCAGAGAAAGCTCCAGGACATCCATGGCTCCAGAACTGCTGTTCTGTCTAAACAAGCTGACAACAACACTGCTTCAGTTACTAGGGCTCTGAAACAATTGTGGCATCTATGAAGAGGTAATCCCGGGGTTTATGGAGATGAACTAGATATCTTCTTACTAACACTTGAAAATGGAGTGCATCTTAGCTTCACGGTTTGCTTCTGTTCTAAATGTCAACCAAAGTGTACATAGCATCGGCATTACTCTGGCTGCTTGAAAACAATTCTTCCTTTTGAAGGTTACTGTGAGATGAAGTGACTTCCGTATCTGTTCACTTGTCCCACTGCTGGGGAGAGGGGAACTTAACACTGTGGGGAGGCTCACCAACAGGCACCAAGTACCAACAGGCAGCAAGATTTCAAGTAGATTTCTAAAGTAATGATTTGTAAGCAGCATCTTACAAAGGGGTTAACAAAAACAGGAATATGCAAATTATTTGTGGTGAAATTGCATTATGCTCATAGCTCTAACTTATTAAAATGAAGATAGCAAGTCCAAATTAAAAACAAAAACAAAACCCTCCTGGTACAAAATGCCTAGCAATGAAATAATTTCAGGAAAAGGTTAAGTATGACATTGATCAGGAAAGCTACAAATTTGAGTTCCGGGAGTCTGATATCTGGTGATATCCCCTATAAATCCTCCTTGGTCTGCTAAACAATAAAATCTTTCCACTGTAGAAAAGTGAAGCAGTATGAGTCAAATTCGACCTCAGTGGTTTATGGCTAAAATTACTAGGGGAACCGAATGTGTTAGTCTGGGTAGACTAGAGAAACAAATTCACAAACACATGTATGTATAAAAGGGAGAGGGGTATAGACAAGAGGGATGGAACATTGAGAAAGCATTCCAACCCAGTCCAATTCAAGCCCACAGGTCTGATATTAGCCCATATGTCTGATACCAATCTATAAGGTCTTCTTCAGATTCATGCGGCACATGCAAAGACGCCAGGACAATCACAGGCCAATGGGTGCAGAGTCTTGTGTATCCAGTGGTGGTAGAAGCATCTCAGCACTGGCAGGAGTCTCTGTGTGGCTTTTCTGGCTTCAGAGGTCTGGTTTCATCAGGATAAACCCAAGTGGCATCCCAGCCTCTGGGATGTCTCACAGGGAATCAGCCTTGTGTCTTGTCAGAAGGGTGTCTCCAAGGGACTGAGTTGTAAATCTCTCACCTCCAAGGGGGAATTATGAACACATTTCCCAGAGTTTTCAGGAGAAAACCCTGCCCACAAAGAGGTCTCATTGGCTATCTCCAGATTGACAGGCTAGACTCTACCCCTATCGTTTAATCCTCAAATTGACACCAGATTAGTGACTGCCACACTGAGGTTATTTGTCCTCACTCCATCACCCAACCCTGGGATAAGGTTATGTTAAAAGGAATCATTCCTAGAGTTTTTTGTTATTGGTAGTTTCAATGGGAGAAAATCTCTAACAACACCTCAGTGGGAATTGGCAAGTAAAATGTGTGGAAAAGACCTTTACTTGTTTAATCCAAAGTTCACTACTCATATGAAAGGTTACTGTCTAAAGAGAAAGTTGAAGAGAAATTAAACACCAAAGGTGCTTATGTTGTTTCTCACAGCACTGCTTTATACATGTAAACAGAACAGTACTGCTTGCTGAAACATACCGAATGTGAAATGCTCAGGGAGATGTATTTCATTTCCCTAAAATGAGCCATGGTGGTGTAGTGGTGATGCACTTGGCTATGATCCATATGGTTGGCAGTTCGAAACCACCAGCCACTCTGCTGAAGAAAGATGGGACTTGCTACTCCTGTAAACAGTTAAGTCTTGGAAACCCACATGAGTGTGGCAGTGTGTGGGCATTGACTCGATGGCAGTGAGTTTGGGTTAAAGATAACAAGTAGAGAAATAGAAGACATCCTTTTTCAAAAAATTGATTTACTTTATCATTAATTTTTAAATTGGGGGCTCCTACAACTCTTATCGCCATCCATCCATCCATCCATCCATCCATCCATTCATCCATCATCAATCACATTTGTACATTTGTTGCCATCATCATTCGCAAAACATTTGCTTTCAACTTGAGCCCTGGGTATCAGCTCCTCATTTTCCCCCCTCCCTCCCCACTCCCCCATGAACCCTTGATAGCAGACATCCTTATCTTTGCACTTACTAAAATCACCGTCAGAGACCAGCAGGCCACTGTGATTCTGTACTTAGCTTGGCTGGAAGCAATCCTCTATAGCTCAACTCCATTTTGGCCAAGAGTCCAGGAGTTCCTTTGCTGGGTGTCCTCTAGGCACCAGCTCCCAGCTTGCTACACAAGGGTCCAAAGTACAACAGACCTAGGTGGGCAAGAGCCGGATGCCGTTTGGGGGTGGGGGTGGGGCTTAGGGCTTGGCAAAACAGAAAAACCTCACCAAGGTTTTGCAAGATTATGAATCACTTATATATCGCCTTGACATTTGGCCTGTCTGTCTTCTTGCCAGCTACCACGGTCCTCCTAAACTTGAGAGGGTTGTCATTAGACATAGGAAGTGACTGGGGTTGAAAGGTGGGTCGTTCTGTAATGAATGCATCTTTCCACTAGGAGCCTTCAAGCACATGCAGCTCTAGAAAGAAGGTACAAATGGGCTTCAAGCGTCCATGGAATAAATTCTGGATAAAGTCTGTTATCCTTTAATTACATTCTGTTCGTACGCTTTTTTTTGACAACTCCACAAGTTTCTGAGTTGCTTAAAGCCATGTGATCATCCGTTGCTAGCAGGGGCTCCTCTTCCCAGAGCCTCTAAGTAGTGGCGAGGTGACCTCTTGGGTCCTGTCCTTTGTAAATCACTGGCGCCTTACCACTCTTTCACTTATGACTCCCAAGGAAGCCCCATGTGATGAAATTCACTTTCTTCTGGTTCATCAAAGATATAAAGTCTCCAATTAAAACAAATAAGACAAAACAAATAAGCAATATTTTTGAGACAGACAGAAAGGGCAGTCCATGTTTTAAGAATGAGCCAGAGTTCTGGGATTGTTTTATTTTCTATTCTGTCTCGAATAAACTTGGCTTTATCAGTAACATGGAGACTTTCTGAAAAGAAAGGCAAAACACTGACAAGGAAAATCAAGGAGAGTTGAACAAGATTCCACAGTGACTTAGCAAGGGAACCAATTTTTTGTAAGTAGTTCTATGCTCCAGTGAGTAATGTGCTTTGCAGGAGTGGTCATTTACATGGGTTGTTATAGTCCATAGTCCCAGGATACTGAGAGCAAATATCTGACGGGGAGTTTTAACTGTAAAACTATCCAGCCTCACTTGTTTTCCAGTGGACTTACAGCCAAGGAGACTTGAGCTTCCCCAATACTGCCAAGGGAAGTCTGTAGAATGGTGCAGAACAGCAGGAAGCTCTAACCCATAGTGATTGCAGCCATTCGTGGGGGAGCTGGGAACAATGCCTGAGCCATCAGAAAAGTCCTGGTAGGTAAGCACCTCACCAGTGGTCTCCACCCACCACCTGTTTGGCTCTCCTCCAGCCAAGTCTTTTTCCAAATCACAAAGCAGGCTCAGAGAAGCCAGCGGAGGACGCCACCCCCTCACCCCCCCTCCCCCTCTCTTTGAGATGACATTCTCATTTGTATCATCACTCATACAATTACGCAAAAGTTCAAACATTCAGAAGGGGGAACTATTTTGACACATTCCCAAACCCACCACCTATTTTCAACGATGGTGAATAGTTTCCCACATTTCACAGACATATCTGATAAGGCATTTCAAAACAGATTAGACATCATGACACTCTACTCTTGCTGGCTGAGTGGTTATGCAGGATCCACAAGGTGTACAGTTCAGAACCATCAGAGGTTTCAAGAGAGAAAGACAGGGCTTTCTACACCCATAAAGAGTTATAGCCTTGCAAACACACAGAGGTGGTTCTACTGTGCCGGAGAGAGTCCCCTAGAGTCAGGGCTGACTCATGGCAGTGAGCTTTTCCTGTCAGGGTATACTCCCACAATGAGAGCATTCTCCTACACTATCAAAACACTACCACCTCAGCAAGTGAAACAGGCGATGGTTCACAAGGTGGACAGCACTCTCTTCCTCACCTTGAACCAGGAAGCAACTGAAGGTCGTATATGTATGGTATTTGCTTATGTCTCTAAAATACCATTTAACCTAGAATAAATTACCTCTACCGTTTTTAATAATTCCAACCTTCCGAAGAAACTAGCACAGGCTATAGAACCCCCTGTCATTCTGGGTCTGACCTCTTTGCTTGATCTTGTAGAATGCCAGATGTCTATTGATTGAGTTCTTTAACTGCGGCAGAAAATTGCAGGTTTAAACTAAAAGCATAATTACAATTACAAATCTGAAACACAGATACCTGGGAGATTTAACCCAAAAGACAATTTCAAAGAAAGAAAATCTCAACTTTACTTAGATACTGAAAATATTAGCAAAGGCCAGTGTCCCTAACCAGGCTGGTTGCTGTTAGGCACCCTCGAGTGGGTTCCACTCAGTGATCCAATGAGTAACAGAAGGGAACACTGCCTGGTCCCATACTGTCCTCACTATCCTTCCTCTGCTGGAGACCACTGTGTTCATTCTTATGTCCTGTGGGCCTTCCTCTCATTCACTGTCCCTCTCTACTACCAAGGACTGGTCTCTCCTGATAACATGTGCAAAGGACAGGAGACAGAATCTCACCATACTTGATGCTTAAGGAGCATTCTGGTGTACTTCTTCCAAGACAGACTTGTTTTTTTTGGCAGTCAGTGGTACTTTCAACATTTTATACCAGTACCATAATTAAAAGGCATCAACTCTTCTTCCGTCTTCCTTATTCAATATCCAAACTACCATGTACACATGAGGTGAATGAAAATACCAGTGATTGGGTCAAGTGCACCATTAGCCCTCCGAATAACATTTTGCTTTTCAACACTTTAAAGAGGTCTGATGCAGCAAGTTTACCTAATGCAATGTGTTCTTGGATCTCCTGACTGCTGCTCCTATGAGCAGTGATCGTGGATCAAGTCAAGATGAAATCCCTGACAAAGCCAACCCTTTCTCTGTTATGATGACTGTTCCTCTAGGGCCCCGTGGTAAGGATTTTTTTTTCCTTTACATTAAGTTGTAATCCATAAGAAAGCAGCAAATCCTTGATCTGCATCAGCAAATGCTTCAAATCCTCTTCGCTTTCAGCAAGCAAAGTTGAGTCATCTGCATACCACATGTTAATAAGCTGTCCTGTTGCCACATTCTTCTTCATATAATCCAGCTTCTCGCATTGTGTTTGCAAAGCTACCTCTAGATCCAGGTACAAGCTCCACATGAGCACAAGTAAGTGTTCTGGAAAACCCATTCTTCTCAAAGCTATCCACAGTTCGCTATGATTCATACACCAAGTGCCCTGGCATGGTCAATAAAACACAAGTCAACATCTTTCCAGTTTTGTTCTCTGTTTCCAGCCAAGATTCATCTGACATCAGCAGTGCTAGTTCTTGTTCCACGTCCTCTTTTTTTCTGAATCTAGCCTGAACTTCTGGCAGCTCACTGTCAATTTACCACTGCAACCTTTGTTGGATGATGATCATCAAAATTTTACTTGCATGAGAAATCAATGATACTGCACTATAATTCGAGCTTTCTGTTGGATCACTTTTCTTTGGGATGGGTACAAATACGGATCTCTTCTAGTCTACTGGCCAAGCAGTTGTCTTCCAAGCTTCCTAGCTTAGGCAAGTGAGTTTATTCAGTGCTTCAGAAGTTTGCCAAAACACTTCAAAAGGTACACCAGCAATTCCTGGTGCCTTGTTTGTGGCTAGTGCATTCAGTGCAGCTTGGACTTCTTCATTTAGCACCATTGGTTCTTGCTACCCTTCGAAATGGCTGAATGTCGATCAGTTCTTTTAGGGAGAGCCACTCTGTATTCTTTCTCTCTGTTTGGGGGATATTTCCTGCATTCATTCCATATTTTGCCCATAAACTATTTCTATCTTGCAACATGAGACTTGAATTTTATCTTTATTTATTTATTTCAGTTTAAGATCTGCTGCGCATGTTCTTCCTTTTTGGTTCTTCTAGTTATAAGTCTTTGCACATTTCAAAGACCTATAATATTCTTCTTTGTGACATTGAGTTGCCTTTTAAAATTATTTGTTCACTTCGTTTCTTCCATTTGTTTTAGCTACTCTATGATAGGAGAAAGTTTCAGTCTTTTCTGACATCTACTTTGACCTTTTCTTTCTTCTTTCTTTCCCATCTTTTAATGACCTTTTGCCTTCTATATGAATGATGTTCTTCCCATCATCCCACAGTTCATCTGGGGTTTTCATCAACATTTATTGCATCAAATCTGTTTTTGAGATGTGCTGGAAATTCAGGTGGATATACTCAAGGTTGCACTTTGGCTATTGTGAACTTTAGTTTTCTTCAGCTTCAATGTGAAAATTACATATAAGCAATTGGAGGTCTGTTCTACAGCCAGTCCCTGGCCTGGTTTTAGCTTCTGACATTGACCTTTTCCATTGTCTCATAGATGGAGTTAATTTTATTTCTCTCCTATGCCATTTGGGGAAGTCCCTTGATGGTCATTTGTGTTGTTGAAAAAAGACATTTTCTATTAAAAAATCATTGGCCTTCTAAAATTCTATCATGTAATTTTCAGCTTCATTTCTATCACCAAGACCATACGTTCCAACTATTTCTACCTCTTTGTTTCCAATGTTTTCAGTCAAATTGCTAATGCTTTTAGACATGCAGATTGCATTCTTCATTAGATTCATCTTCAGACTGAAGATGGTAGAATTTTTCAACTTTTGCCTCACTAGCTTTAGTGTTTGGTGAATAAATTTGATTAATGATTAGATTAATGATTAATAATTACTGATTAGATTTTCTTATATTCAAATAAATATTATCCTGTCGTCGCATTGTACTTCAAGGAAGACCTTCAAATGTCACTTTTGATGATGAACTTCATGTTATTCCTCTTAAATCTGTTGGGTAGTGTTCTCAGATTCAGGTGGAAAAACAGTCCTTGGTGGTAATGACATGCAATTGATGCAGAAGCAGCTCTGGTCTATACAGCAGTTCAATATAAAGATTGTTTCCAGTCTGAGGTAGTGAATTAATTTTCATTCTCTATTTGAAGATGTGAATGCAATTTAATAAGAGGGTAGGAAGGAAGCGGCTGATATTTATTAAGTATCAATCATGTCTCAGGAACTAGACTAGATCAGAACAATTTATTATAGTTAAAATCTGGAGGATACTTGCTTTTAAAATCTATTTCATTCAGAAAAATATGTTAAATTAAAATTCATTTCTTCAGAAACTGGATTATTTAGAAAAGGACCTGTTATATCAGAAGGTCTAGCAGAAAGAGTAGAGCAATCGAGTTTGATACCATCACTCCAAAGGAAAAGAAAGGCTTAAGCATGAGATAAGGGTTTTTGGAAGAAAATTTTTGGGGGGTATTTTGATGGGACCTTTGGAAACATGTTATAGACCTGAGGGTGACTGAGAACATTGCTGGTAAGGGATGAAGTTGAAAAAGGATCTGTTTGATGAGAACCAAAAGATAAGAGTCCTGTCATAAATTTAGAGTAGGCACACAACACCCTAATCTAAGACCACAACTGGTAAACAATTTGAATGGTAAGAAGATTATTTGGTCCTAAGCTAAAAATTTCACTTATTACCCAAGACATTTAGAGGCTCCACAAAGATCCCTTGAGATAACATTTCATGTCCTTAAATAAGGACAGTACTGAACTGAGTCACAGTAAAGATATGTCCATTTGATGCCAAAACAAATGGCCAAAACAACTGCTTAGTTCCTTGAAAAAAATAAAGTTAAATAGTGAATAAAATAATTATTTTAGGCCATATCTATTTATTTAGGGAAAGTTGGGCTTTTTTGGTTTTTTACGTTTTTTAAAATTGTGAAGGAGATAATGGTTTGTAGGGCAACTCATCTACATTCTGTTTCAACTCATCCACTGCAATCCCCTCAATGTAGCATCCCACATCCAACTTCCTCCCCACATTTCCTCTTTCTATTTCTTGTTCTTTTTTGACCTTCTGAACTTTGTCCTTTTAAAGGGTAAATGCTGTCCTTTTTATTTTAAATGGTCTTTTGACCTCAAATGGTTGATTATTCAACGATAGGATGAGTTTAGTTGCAGGGTATAGTCTTTAGGGTTCCAGCAGTTTCTCTGACTAGGAAGCCTGGTTTCTACAATGATTTTCAGGTTTGTTCCACATATTTCTCCCACTCTATTCAGGGCCTTTTAATGTGACCCTCTTCAGAGTAGTTGGTAGTGATAACCAGGCACCATTTAGTGCTTCTGGTCTCAGAGTTGTGCACACTGACGCTTGTGGTCTGTTGGTCCATTGTACTAATTATGGGGACAGACCACTGGTTCCCCTTAGGTGATTGAACAGGGTTTACTTTTTCTCTTTTCCTTAACGATTTTAATGATTTTTATTGGGAGCTCTTACAGCTCTTATAACATTCAATACATCATTTGCATTAAGCATATTTGTACACATGTTGCCATAGTTATTTCCAAATATTTTCTATTTGGGCCCTTGGTATAAGCTCCTCTTTCCCCCTCCTTTTTTTTGGGGGGGGGGGCATCACTGCTCTCCGGTGGTGGGAGTAGGAGGCCCAGCCCCACTGCTGGAATTGAACCTCCGTCCCAGTGGGCCGCAGTACTGCGCACAACCACTACGCCACCAGGGCTCAGCCCCCCCCTTTCTTTTTAAATAAATCATTTTATTGGGGGCACATACAACTCCCATCACGATCCATACATACATCAATTGTATGCAGGCCACATTGGCACACTTGTTACCATCATCGCCCTCAAAACATCCTCCCTCCACTTAGGCCCCCAGTACCAGTTCCCCATATTTCCCTTCCCTCTCCCTTCCCCTCCCCCATGAACTTTTAATAATTTACAAATTGTTATTATTTTTTCATATCATACACTGTCCATTGTGTCCCTTCACTCACTTCCCTGTTGTCCATACCCCAGAGAGGAGGTTATATGTAGATCCCTGAAATTGGTTCTCCCTTTCTACTCTACCACCCTCCATCATCCCAGTATCACCACTCCCATCACTAGTCCTGAGGGATCATCTCTTCTAAATTCCCTGTTTCTGACTCCAGTGCACATCCCCTGATCTAGCTGGATTTGTATGGTAGGATTGGGAGCATCACAGTGGGTGGGAGGAAGCATTTAAGAACTAGAGGAAAGTTGCACATTTCACTGTTACTACAGTGTACCCTGACTGGCTCATCTCCTCACTGCAACCCCTCTGTAAGAGGATGTTGCTTCACCTACTGATGGGCTTTGGGTCCCCAATCTGTACTCCCCCTCATTTATAATGATATAATTTTTAGTTTTTTGATGCCTGATACCGGATTGAAGAGGGGTTTTTATGTCCTGAGAAACTTACGTACCAAAGTGGTATGCAAAACGTTTTCTTTGTGAACTATGCTATGGCAATAGACTTGCTGTCCCTTGAGACCCTGGTCCTTATTCCCCTGGCCCAGGGACTCATTCTCTCAATGATTATGTCTAAGACGTTTCAATAATTTTGTCTTCTATAGTGGCTGAGCCCCGGTGGTGTAAGTGGTTGAGTGCTGGACTGTGGCCTGCGGGCTTGGCAGTCCAAATCCAGTGGCAGCTCTCAGGAGCAGCGCTGGGTAGCTCCCATGACCACCAGAGGGCAGTAATGCCCTCCAAAAAACAAAAAACAAATTTATGTTCTATATATTCTATTACATTTATTGATTTATTTGTAGCCAAGGTAAATACACATATACAAACATCCTCTCAGGTCGACATGTTGTGGGGCATGCTCACACTCTCTTTCCAAAGATTGTTGAGCCTGTGTCTCTCTCCAAACATCTACTTGTAGCTCACCAAGATTGCAGGATAGAAGATATAACAATATTTGCCTCTATTACCTTTTATTCTTTTTTTTTGGGGGGGGGGCATCACTGTCTCTCGTGGTCGTGGGTGCTACCCAGTGCCGCTCCTGAGAGCGGCCGCTGGATTTGAACCGCCAAGCCCGCGGGCCACAGTCCCGCACTCAACCACTTACACCACCAGGGCTCAGCCTACCTATAATTCTTATAAACCTCTCATATACCTTGTTTCCATCATTACTTTTGCCAACTTCTTTCTTACTTTGTCTTGAAAGGTATATTTACTTAGAAAAAACAAAGTTTCTACTTACCATCTTGTAAAATGTCTGTGCAAAACCACAAGGTTTCTTACTATGGGATCTATGAAGTATTATAATACCAAATGAGAAAGCTTCTTAGGGCAGATAAAAATTAGAATAAAAGAAATTGATAAATTATGATATCAGATTTCTTTCTAATACACTTCTCTACTTTTGTGTTTATTAAAATATATCTTTAACACTAAATATGAAAATCATGTTTAAATAATACTTGCTGCTTCAAAAAGTTCATTGTAAAATCACATTACCTTTTCTTCATAGTTTCATTAACTTTATGAAGCATCCTTGTACTTAGCACAGCGGACATAATATTAGAAACTGTGGCTTCTACAATGAAAACTTTGTTAAACGATGTATAATAATGGGAATGATATAATAGGAGTGTGCACTCATTTTGAAGTTGCCTCCAAAGTATTAAACCATGCATAAAAAACCTTATTTTTAATATATCTCTTAAATGAGGTAGCTGGTAGTTTGAACTATTTTGTTATCCAGGCAAGTCCTCCAACAGCAACTTTCAAATGTAGTGTGACTCACGTGAGGGCACCAGAGGTCAGCCCGCGCCCCCCTTCCCCCTCCCCACCGCCAGTCGCCTTGTAGAGGCTTATCCCAATTGGTCACGTGTACTGAGGGAAAAGGTTCCTGAACCTCTCTAACAGAATCACAGGACAAAAATACTCTTGAATAGTCATAGCCTACTTCCCTCCTGTCAACCAGTCTCATAAAGAACTCATGTTTAAAAAGCAAAACCAATACTCCAAAGGAGAAAATGTCACACCTGTCCTGTGCAGGTCAGTTCTCCCTCGACCTTTTGAGTGAGGGCGGCAAACTCAATACCTGAAGGGCAAGGTCCTGAGTGCAGAAATTTAGAGCAAGCACGTGCCAGCTTTAAAGGGATGTTAGCCACTGGACTTCAGTCTACTTTAACCACTGGAAACTAAGGATATGAATTTCACAGTTTAGATCTTTCTAGAAAAGTGAAAACAAAACAAAACAAAAACACCCCAAAAAACAGAAAAAACACCCCAGCTTTCAGTGTGAAGTCTCCTAGTATTTAAATTAGCAATCAACTCAAACTTTGAAAACATATTGCAGAATCCAAATGAAACTGTTGAAGGCTAATTCAGCATCCTGGTGCCAGTTTGAGATTTCTAATCTAAATTCCTCACACTTCAGTTGAAGGGCCCTTTCTGGGCTTGGTATTCTGCAGAGCAGAAGGCATGGTTGCAGCCAGTGATCAAATGCTTTAAGGTGGGTGTTTGCTTTCAGTTTAGTCATTTATTCAAATTGAAATGAACCTAGGGCCTTAGGCCTATTAGCCCAGGACAGTTTTTCTACAACAAAAAAACCCCTCCATCTTTCTGGCTCTTCTAAAGAGCTGGCATTAAAGATGCTCTGTGAAAGGTCTGACTCAATGTGTGGGATTTTTTTTTTTTGGGGGGGTGGGGGCATTACTGCTCTCCGGTGGTGGGAGTAGGAGGCCCAGCCCCAATGCTGGAATTGAACCTCCGTCCCAGTGGGCCGCAGTCCCGTGCACAACCACTACGCCACCGGGGCTCAGCCCAATGTGTGGGATTTTTAAAAAGCCATATAATTTTAGAAAATATTAACTGTATGAGTTTGTGGGATGTTTCTAAAAACATGACAAAAGTCATACTGGTTTAGAAAAAAAGCGGAGGTTTTAAAAGACTAAGAAACATTGTGTCCTTAGTTAGAAGGGCTATTATGAAAATATGAATTGTTCCCACATTTATTTACTTAACAAATATGTACTGAGGTCCTATTATGTCCCAGACAATTCCAATCAAAATCACAATGAAATTGTTATATTTGTGTGGGTGAGGGGAGGAGGTAGTTTGGGAGTTGCCAAAATAATTCTAAAGCTGATCTAAAAGAATAAACAAGAAAGAAAAGAAATTTTGAAATTGAAAACTTAAAAAAAAATTTTAATTAAAAGTATCTTGACAAAATCAGAAAGATATAACTAAACAGAAACCCTAAAGCAAACAAACACACATGAAGTGTTGACTGACTCATAGTGATACTATTTAGGCTTTTCAAGGCACTTGGCCTCAACCCTCTCCTAGGGAATGGAAAGTGTGCTTGAACCACTGACCTTTGCAGTTAACAGTCCAATGCCAACTGAATCATGCCACCAGGATTCCTTAGAAAGGTATAAAGCTTTTATTAAATGCATTATGAGAAGAATGGCAATGCAATTTACTTAAGTGTATACATTGAAACTTTGTCCAACTGTAATGTAACTTTTTGTGCACGGACTCCTACCTTTCATCCTATTTATGTCATAATTTTGGTCACAAATACAACATCTCAATTAATTTAAAATATCCCAACATTCAAAGGTCATTCATCCAAAGGAACTACCCTTGTTTTAATCACGATGATGCTGTGTTGTGGACCAGAAAGGCCACACCAGAGCTGTTCCAGGCTGTGACCAGAAGCAGATCACCAGGTCTTTCTTCCAAGGAGCTTCTCAGTGGGTTTGAACTGCCTTCCTTTCTGTGAGTGGTCAAACCGTTAATTATACATGCCATCCGGCCCATTCATTAAGATAAATTGAGTTTAAAGGCACATACAACACAAAATACTAAACATATACCCTAGTTGCTGAGTTTAGGTTTCATCTTGTACTTTTCATCTGCTCAGTTCATGAGAACCGTGGGAAGTAGCTCCCTTACAATGATTAGTTGATCTCTTTGTGTTCACTTTTGAATTTTATTTTTAGAAATTGTATTATAATATGTATATGCTTAGAAATATTACATATTCCTTAAATTGAATCTCTAATCAATATCCAGTGGCTTTATCATCTTTAATAGAGTTGGTTGCCTTAAAAGAAAGTTTATTTGTTATAGATATAAGTGGTTTTGCTTTCTTTTTGTTTATATGTGTCTGCTATTATGTCTTCCATCATTTTACATTTAAGTTTTCTGTCTTAAGTTTTAAGAATGTCTCTTATATAGTAAATAAGTATGCAGCTTGAGATGCAGTATTCTCTTTTAACTAGAAGGTTTGCTCTATTTACATTGATCATTAATATCAATAAATATGGATTGATTTCTGACATTTAATTTATATTAATTTTCTTTCTCTTTAAATAATTCAAATATTATGTTATTGTGGATTTTTAATTTTCATGTTTTTCTGCATATGAAATCTAGTTTATGTAAATCTAAGAGACAGTAACTAGATTAATAGCTTCTTATGATTTTGGCAGGGGAGAAAGGGGGAAATAGGGAGTTGATAATATGAGTACAAGAAAGAAGATGCGGGCTGAGCCCCGGTGGGTAGTGGTTGTGCGCAGGACTGCGGCCCACTAGGATGGAGGTTCAATTCCAGCAGTGGCTCCACAGGAGCAAAGGCTGGGCCTTATACTACTCACACCACCAGAGGGCGGTGATGCCCGCCCCCCCAGAAAAAAGAAAGAAAGAAGATGTTCTAAAATTGATTGTGGTGACGATTGTACAACTCTTTTTAATGTGATTAAACACTGAATTATATGAAATGTGAATTATGTTAATAAAACTGCTTTTAAAAAATCTCTTTCATTGTCAACTTCTTGGTTGGTTTATTTTTCTTCCCTTTAATTCTGTTTGCTTTCCACTACTCTAAAATTTCTATTTTTCCTTTCTATTCTGACAGTGCTTACTTTGTATATTTTAGCATGCATGCTTAACCTAACAGTCAAAAGTCAACCTACAACTTTACCACGCCTCCAAAAAAGCCAAGGCCAGGCTCTGACAAGCTGCCGGACGGTAAGCAGATGTGATACCCACTCATACCGTCTACAACAAACGCATGAAAGCCCGAACCCTGTTATTGAGAGGAGAGGAGAGAAGAATGGATTCAATACTGACCGAGGGAAGAAGCTAAACAAAAGTAGCAAAAATAGCAAGACAAACGAAAAGGGGGGAACTGTCAGCTGTCCTACTCAATGTGGAGATTAAGAAATTTTACAAGCAGCACTCAATTAGGACAGTGACCTAATGATCAGTTCCACTCAAATAAGACAATTCAAATGTCCCTACAGGTGGCAGGTGACAAGAAAGCTATGATCCTCCCCTTGTTTACCAAATCCTACTGGCGTTCAGAATTGTGGCCAGCTCCCAGCCTAATTCACCCAGAGACAGTCACACCTACTCCTTGCACTGCCTCTGTTCATACCTTTGTGGTGAGAAGCAACTGGTGTTTTGAAAACTCCTGAGTGGCCGCCTAAGGTACTAGTATTGGTCTCTCTTTGTCCCAAAGGAAGAATAATTATGAAAACTGTGGACACATGAATACAATCAGTCCAGTGGTCTAATGGACCACCCAAACATTGGTCTCCAGGAATATAAGATCAGAAGTACTAGATGATACCCTAATACCACTACTAACTACTCTGAAAGGGATTAAGTTAGATGGTCCTAGGTAGAATGGGAAAAAAATGTAAAACAAAACTTTGCATTATAAGAATAAACAGGTTTATTAGTTGAAAAGAGATGGATGGAACCCTTGAGACTACAACCCTTAGCCACCCTTAGGTCTGGATATTAATTCATTCCATGGTACCATTATCAGGCATATAATACACAGGTCTAAAATGGGAATAATAACACTAAGGAGGTAAGCACATCTTAGAAACTACCATTTGAATATTCGATATTTACATAAACACAAAATAAACATAAATTAGCTCACTCCATGAATATTTCCAGTTCAATATTCATACAAATACACATCACGTTTTTGTCTTTTACATAGGTATAATATACATACATGATGATTCCAACAAAACAACAACAAACCTCCAGAGAACCTAAAAATATTCTCATTTTAAAAGTGGCATAGAATTACTTCTATAATTAATTTGCTAACAGAATACAATATTTTATGAAAAATGTGAAAGTATCATTTTATTTTATTTTTTTAAAAAATTTCAGGGCTGAGCCCCGGTGGCGTAGTGGTTGTGCGCAGGACTGCGGCCCACTGGGATGGAGGTTCAATTCCGGCTCCCAGGAGCAAAGGCTGAGGCTCCTACTCCCACCACCTGAGGGCAGTGATGCCTTAATAAAAAAAAAAAAAATTTCATCATCAAAAGTATCATTTTCGAGCTGAGCCCCGGTGGCATAAGTGGTTGAGTACAGGACTGAGGCCCGCGAGCTTGGCGGTTCAAATCCAGTGGCGGCTCTCAGGCACAGCGCTGGGTAGCTCCCACGACCACCAGTGGGCAGGGATGCCCACAAAAACAAACAAACAAAAGTATCATTTTCTTATGCTATGATTGAAACCATAATGTTTAGCATATTTTTATAAGTCCATAACTTGCCTCAGGACAAAGTTCAGAAAACAAGAGCAGAAAAGGAGGAAGGATAGAACAGAGAAACACAGGGGAGTAGGGAATAAATAATTTCACATTGTGCGGATTGCAACCAGTGATTTGAAAACAAATGTATATAGCATTGAGGAATGAAAAACTGATTTGGTCTGTAAACCTTCACCTAATTGGCAGTAAAGATTAAGGAAAAGAAAGCCAGGGGGCTGGGGGAGAGATCTAATCGATTTTTATAAAAATGACACATTCCTTAAGCCTCAAGCAAGTATACTATCATCTTTTGAATGTGAATAGTAGCTACATGAAGACATTTCTTAGCTTCAAAACCAAACACATTGCTACCATGTCAATACTGACTCACAGGGCCCCTGGAAGTCAGAGCAGAACTCTTCTGGCTGGTTTCCAAGATGGCAACTCTGTAGGAGAGCAGAAAGCCCTGTCTTTCTCCTGAGGAGTACCCACTGGTTTCAAACTGCTGACCTTGCAGCTAGCAGCCCAATGCATAACCACTGTGCCACCAGGCTCTTTTTCTTCTACCTACTCGAAGGCAAACTTGAAAGTAAAACTGAGAGTAGCTATACATGCATAAGGTGCCATGGTGGTGTCAGGGTTATATGTTGGGCCACTAAGTGCAAAGTTCAGCAGTTCTAACCAACCAGCTGTTCTGTAGGAGGAAGACAGGCTTTCTGCTCCTGTAAAAATTCACCGCCTCAAAAACAGCAGAAGGGCAATTCTCGTCTGTCCTTAGGTCTCTATGAGGTAGAAATGACTTGCAGGCAGTGAGCTGGATGGATAACTTACATTTTGAAGGTCAAGTTATAGTACATTGTATAATGAGTAAAAAGTACATCACCATCAAATGCATAAAGACAGAAGTCTATTTGTGGCTCTGAGGGCAGGGAGAGGACCATGTGGGGGTTGGGGGTGGGGGGGGATTGGGTTTCTGATTAGAGTGAAAAATATCTGGACATGAAGACTGGTGGTGATAACACAACGTGGTGAACGCAAATGATGTCCCTGAGTTGTGTACACATTTTACAGAGTTTAAAATGGTAAATATTTTTGTATATGGAAAAAAGTTTGAATGCAGGGAAAATAGTAGACAAAACCAAAATAAAACCCCAAAGGTTAAAAAAAAAGGCATACTATTCTTTAAAAAGTGAGCCTTGGATTAAAAAAGGTGCATCACTAAGAGCTGCATTTGGGAAATCAGCTACAATAACAGACGGCCCTGCTGAAAACACATAGAATCAGAGCAAGCAAATGGACCAAAGTTTAAATGCACTGCTGAGCTTTAAATGAAAGGATGGGAGTGGGAGTGGGGGAGAGATGGAGGGACCCTGGTTATGTAGCGGGACATTTACAAATGGCACTAAGGCCAACACTGTTAAACGAATTTTAGGGGGGGGATTATATAAATTGGGTTGGCCATATATCACACTTACGGCTATCTGCTATTCTTGCCATTTTTCAGTCAACTACCACTCCTAGAGTCCCACCCATAAGTTTGGGTTTTCTTAGCTGTAATCTTTATGAATGAGGAACCCCGCTGCGGAAGTGGGTTTCAAGCTGGGCGGCAAATGCAAGAGTAGCATTTCACACAGCCAGTCACCCCCCGGGAAAACGATGAAAGATGAGGCTTTCTGCTCCCACCAAAACTTAAACTAGAGGAACCAGAGGGTGCAATCCTACAGCCTTGCATGTTGCAGAGCCCACTCCATGGCAGTAGGCTCTTTATGGATGCAGATGGCAAACTCAATGCCACCGAGTTAATTCTGACGCATAGCAAACTTATAGGGTAGGGCAGACACCCCTGTGGGTTTCTGAGACTGAAACTCTCTCTTTTTTTTTTAGAAGTCATTTTATCGGGGGTTCATACAACTCCCATCACGATCCATACATACATCAATTGTATGCAGGCCACATTTGCACACATGTTGTCGTCATCGCTGTCAAAACATCCTCCTTCCACTTAGGCCCCCGGCCAGTACCACCTGTCCATATTTCCCTGAGACTGTAACTCTTTCTGGGAGTAGAAAGCCTCGACTTTCCCCCTTGGAGTGACTGGTGGTTTTGAACGTCTACATTTGAAGTCAGCAGCCCAATGTGTAACTCCTATGCGACCACCAGGGCTCCTTCCTGTTTGTGAAAGTATGGGTGTTTCACACCATTCTTCACCAAAATGGATGGCAACTGTCAGTGCTTGTGATTCCTAAACCCTAATTTAAATAGTTCCAAAGAATAATGCTTTCCTCTAGCTGAAAATGTCTGAGGCTTTCAAAATAGGATTTAAGACTACTTGAAGCTACAGAAACACTGCACCACATCATTTCACCAGATTCAGTAATTAAGTCTACAAGTATCTCATGTGGGAATTCTGTAATTTTTCACATTTGATTGCCTGGCTGTCTAGTTATCCTAGTTACGTTTCAGTGGTCGCTTTTAGTCCATTAGAATACCACATGCATCGAAAGCTACTCAAGATTTATTCAGCCTAATTTTTACTTTTCTAAATGGCAAGAGAGAAAAATTACATAAGCTAGAAAAAAAGGGGGGGGGGGGAGAAAGCTAGAAGAAGCCTTATAAGATAACTACTCATAAACTCTCTACCTTTCCATTGCTAAGAAGTTAACATTTTAAAAGGTTACAGGTAAATTCACAAGATGCCCAAAACACCAAGTTTTCCTACAGTTCACATTTACCTTAAAAGGAAACTCAGAAGAAATTTTAAAGCACATCTTAGAAAGAAAGACTTGCAAATATTTCAGAAATCATTTTTCTTAAGAGAAACCTTTACAAGTTATTCTTATAAATAATGAGAGTTTCTCTACTCCTCAGGGAATAATTTCTACTTCAATGTTTCTAAGAATACACAGGGTTAAAGCCGTGTAAAACCGATTTTCTCACAGTTGGGGGAGAGCAAAACACCACAAGGAGGAAACCAGACAGCTCAGGGGTCAAAACACTACACTTCCAGGTCAAACTTCTGGTTGCAATTAAGAAAAATTCTTACAAATATTTGTGAGGAAATAATATTTTTGGTGTCCCTTCTCAGGCCTTGTAACTTTTATTTCCTTTAGCAGCAATTTACAGTACTGGGTATATATGAAGGGCCTACAAAATGTCACTGAAAAATGGAATTAAAAGATGAGGGAATTTTGAAGTTCCCTTGTACATATTGGCACAATAGTTCAGCACACTCAGGAACACATAAAACATGTGCATTTTTGCAGACATACATACCTATCTATGACCCCAGAGTAGCTATTTGATCTTGGCTTAAAACTAGTCCATAAACCTCAGGCATTCATAATTAAGGTTTGAAATTATGTGGGTCTAGATTTCATTCACTGTAGACATGAATAATTTTCTCAAGGCATTAAAAAATAGGTTAAGTCAAGCATCTCATTAGCTTATATTGTTTGTGATCAAATAATTAAAATAAACATTCATCTGATTGGACACTAGGCTTGGAGTAATGACAGCACTGAGGCAGGACAGTGAGTATAAACACACTCCACAATTATGCATACATGAACAGTTATTAACTATGCCTCTCCACAACCCCCTCAGCATAGCCCAGGGACTCCTAATACTTTCAAATATCTACTTCACTCAGGAATCTGTGACCAATGCGTTTTTAGGCGATATGAAGGTCTAATGTACCAGGGAGGGAAGATGCTCTCTCAGACAGTATTCACAGTGTCTGTCAAATTGCTCTGGTTACAAATAACTGACGTGGCAAAGACAATACTTCTAAAACTCAAAAACAAAACCAAAAAAATGACAGAAAAACAAATTTAGATTTTTTCTTGTTTCAAGTAATTAGAATAATCAGGTACTGTGCTAGTGAAATGTAAAAATCAAATGCTCTGATTTCAATAATTCAACTTTTAGCCCCCATAATCTCAGGCTATTTGGTTAGCAAATCTATTTATGCCACAGTACATTTTTTCTATATAAAGTCTCTTGATTTGTCCTTATTACCCTGTAAAATCAAAGGCTTGTAACATTTCTTTATACACACTCCTCAACTCAAACAAATCAAAACAAAAAACACAACGGCTGACCCAGGACAAGGAGATGACTCCAAGCCCCGACAATCCGATAGAGGCATTCCAAGGCTATAAACCTTCCCCCCCCACACCCCATACCAGTTTTATTGGCAAGTAATGTGCATATTGTAAAAGATATCCTACATAAAATAATTCACAATTCCATCACTCAATCATCTCAAGGAGGATGGGGACAATCACCTCTATATCAATTTTTTTAGAACATTTCCCCTCCCATGGTTAAATCGCCTCCAAGATGAGTTATGCAATCACAATCCATTCTAATGCCTCCTCCTGAGAGGCTGTAAATCTTTATTGGGAGCAGACAGCCTCAACTTTCTCCTGAGAAAGGGTTCTTAAATTTAATCTGTCTGACAACAAGTTTCCATTTTCTTTTCCCACATTCGGACGACTTTAGTATTACTAACAAGGAACTCAAATTACTAGACACTCCTGACGTGGGCATTGTATGATCATAGGTCCTGGCCAAAGGAAATTGAATGCCGAGAGAACCCACTAACTGCTTCAGACACTTCCTCCATATCTTGAGGCTACTGCTATAGAATTAACAGTCAATACTCCAAAGAAATGAAGAGTTCATGCCAAGGTAAATAGTCCCCACTATACTTTGCCATCCTACGCATAAGCAAAGTATATGCAACACCTGTGAGAAACGGCCACAGCTTTATGATGGGCTGACCTGGCACGGAGCGAGGATCCCTCCACCAGCGGGCAGGCCACCATCTTCCAGGCCTTCACTAGGGCGGTGCCTGCTGAGGTCACTCTCTCCAGCCTCTCCACCTCTCCCCTACAACACAAACTCAACATAAAGCCAAGGTCACCACAACCCCAAGGGGGGTGGGAGGTGGGAGGGGCTGTTCTCTGCTGGATACAGTGAAATGACTATAGGCCACCCTCATCTGGTTATCACCATTAGAAATATTCTTATTTTGGTGGGGAGGGGGGTCATCACTGCCTCTGGTGGGAGTGGGAGGCCCAGTCTTGCTCCTGGAGAGCTGCTGCTGGATTTGAACTGCCAAGCCAGTGGGTGACAGTCCCACCAACCTTCTACACCACTGGGGCTCAGCCCTACTATTAGAAATATTGTGACAGAAGGAAAGGTCACCAACATGACAATTTTTATGTCAGCTCCACATCAATCTAGGGGGACTTTCTCTGTCTTTTCTCACTCACAGCAGGGCAGAATGCCAGCCAGCTGTTCTTGACTATGAGGGCTGTCTTTAGAATATCGGAATATCTAGGCTATCAGGTGATTAAAAAGTACCTGACCGATTTATTTTCCTTTCAATCATCTCTTATGCATTTGAAAGCTGAACAACAAAGGAAACCCAGAGAAGAGCTGATGCATTTGAATGAAGATGTTGGCGAAGAATGTTGACTATATTGTGGACTGCCAGAAACCAGAAGGATCTGCCTGGGAAGAAGTACAGCCAAAACATTCCTTAGAAGCAAGCATGACTTAGAGCCCATTATCATGAGTAACCCATTCCTGGAGAGGCTTGATAAAATACAACACCAGTGAAAGGAGGAAAATGCTTAATGAGATTGGAAACCTAGCCTGCAATGATGGGCTCAAACCTAGCAGAGATGGCCAGGATGGCAGAGGGTGGGGCCACACTACCTTCTAGTTGTGTTGTTCGAGGGATCACTGTGGGTCAGAGTGGACTTTGCCGCACTCAACAATAGGAAGTACCGTACTTGGTTTTCATGGAGCTGGTGAAAGGGCAGGGCTCTCAGTCATCTGTGGTATCTCTTTTTTAAAAAAAGTCTTGCAAATCAGCGCTTGCTGACAAAAACTTTTCCAAAAGTCAAGACTCCCAGGGGATGTGGTAGAGTTGTTTTGAACTTTCCAGTTCCAAGATATGCGGAAATTTGGAAGTAGAAAAATCTGTATGTAAATGTGAACAAGCCCAAGCAGGATCAAAGGTAATGGCACTGAAACGGCATCATAAAAACTTCAACAGCACTGGCATCATTATTTGAAACTAAGCAACAGCCATACAGGCTGTTCTATGAGGAAGCAGCCAGATCTCTGATGTCTGGGGTGGGTGATCTAGGCTCCAGGCTGGGTAGAGAGAAGGAAGCAGTGGACGAAGGCCAATAGAATTCTTATATGTCTTCTGGGTGGTTCAAATTGAGATCATTGTGGCAAAAAAAAAAAAAAAAAGAATCCAACCCTCTTTGAAAAGGTTGTACATCATCTTTTTGATACAGGTGAGCTCCTTGTAGCATTGAAAATTGGATAATGTGTCAGTCAGACTCTGCCAGACTCTGGCAATGTCCACAACAGGTCACTGTAACAAGAGGAATCATTACCCTGAAACATGTAGGGGTTTTGTTTTCTATTTACTATAATAAACGGTTTGAGAACTTTCCAACTTTTTTTTTTTTAAGGCAGGGTTCTCATGTTGTTTATTGCAGTGTGGGGTACGAAGTATAGCATATGAAGTTCTGCAGTTGCCCAGTCCCGGGAAAAAGACCTTATTCCTGACAGCCCTTTCAAGCTTCTCCCGTGCAGATGAAAACCTAGAAGATGTTTTGATTGCATACATTCTGAGGAGGAATACAAGTAATAACCAAAGCTATTTAAACACATGAGCAAAAGAAGAACATGTTTCCACCGTTGTTCTTTGACAACTCTCAGGATACCCAACTCTCTTGGTAAAGGGCTGTGAGTGGGGAAAACCCGTAAGGTCTAAACACTTAAGGTACGTAAGAGAACAGCACATAGATGAAAGTGTACTGTACTGTGTGAATGGGTCAAAAGCCACTACCGTTTCCTCCTTGGTGAGTCCTCCAGGTCTCCCCGCGAACATCAGATTAACTACCGGAGAGCACTGGGACGCCAGCACTAACTCTTCCTGGGATAGCTGACTCTCAAGAAAGTGACCTGTCGCACTAGCATCGGGACGGACGCTTAGTCAGAGTTGGCAGCAGTTGGGGATAGTGTATTTTGAAGGGGTGGAGTGGGGGGATGTGTAAGGAAACACTGACTGAGAGGAAGTATAGGATGATATGGAAGAGCAAATTTCCACTGTCCCTTTCTGCAGAGGCCTGACCATGTATATGGAGGAAGGGCTGGGCTCCAAGGGAAAAGCATTTCACTTCCAAAATTTATTTTAAAAAGGAAAGGCCCTGTTTTCAGTGGGCTGGGAAAATAAACACAAACCCAAACAAACCCCACACTTACAAATCTGCACTCAGGAGACACCGGGGACAAGGGCTCCCAATCCAGCTGTGTCTGAAGGGCAGACAGAAAGCTTTCTTTGGCTGGTCCCCCATGACGGGCCAGAGGGAAAGGAGGGGCACCGTTCTCAGACATAGGGAAGAGTAGGAAGAACCTGTTTGTTTTGGCAAGTCTCTGCTTTTGCTTCTACTTCTCCCATTGTGTGAACACCCACTGGTTTGCTCACAGGGTGGCAATGTGTCCCCCCAGAAAATGTTGTGTGGGTGTCGGCTTAAGAGAGAGGAAGCCTGGCCATGCAGTCTTCAGAATCCAAGATACCACAGACTCTGCAGAGGCACGAGCAGGCCGGGACACACTTTGCCTTGAGATCCAATCTGAGATTTGGGAGGCGTGCACAGCTGAGAGGGAGGAAAGCCACAGCAGGCAGAGACCAGAGTATCCAGGAAAATTTAATTTATTTTATGGTATTTTCCAAAGGACTGGGTGTCTTTGAAGTTCATTGAAAACAAAGCTATGCAGAATAGACTAATAAGTGGTTACAAAAATTGCTATTACTGCCTCAGAAACATACAACTGTTGTGAACCCTGTTTAGACAATGCACCGATCTTGGGGCTGGATGAAGAGATCAGTTTTGAAATCTTTTTTCTGCCAGTCCACTTTGTGATCAGAGATGAAGGGCTATAAAGTTTAAAACAAAGATACCCACATGGCAGGATATTGTGTGGGGCTTCCACATAGTGAATCTAAAGAAAGTCTCCTGTTTACATGGTTAAAGAAACTCATTAAAAGAATTTTATTAAGGCTGAGCCCTGGTGGCTTAAGTAGTTGAGTGCAGGACTGCGGCCCGCGGGCTTGGCAGTTCAAATCCAGTGGTGGCTCTCAGGAGCAATGCTGGGTAGCTCCCACAACCACCGGAGGGCAGTGATGCCCCCCCCCCCCCGCCCCGCAAAAGAATTTTATTAAAAAACACACACACAATGCACTATCCTCTTTCATAGGGAGATTGAGGCAGGGTGGACAAGCAGACATCTAGATACCCATGTGTGCATTTTCAGGCTGCCTCTGACACCTCCTTATTAGTTATGCAACCCTGTGCAGGTTACTTGAAACTTTAATCTGGTCTCCTCTTTACAAGAGAGGTAGGAATGCTGACCAGGAAGGTTCATCCCAAGAATTTGCCACAGGGATGTGGAAGACAAAGTCCTGTGGAAGACCAACTGCTGGCACCCACGTATTAACCCAAAGGTTGCAAGTTTAAACCCACCTAGAGGTACCTTGTATGGATGGTCCAATGATTCACTTCTACAATATTTCAGCCATTAAACACCAACACCCCCACCCCCACCCCCCACTCCCCGCCTGGCACAGTGTGCTACAACACACAGGGTCATCATGTTGAAACCTGACTCACGGGCAACTGTCTGGTTCTTGGTTTGTTTGGCTGTGGTTTTCAATGTGTAAGAACAGCAGTTTCTGGGTGGCACATGCAGTTAACACTTGTCTGCAAACCTAAAGATCGGTGGTTTGAACTACCCAGAGCCTCCTGGGAAAACAAACACCAGGAAATCGATTTCTGAAAGAGCTCTCACTGCCATCGAGTGGATGTGGACTTGTAGCAACCCTTGGTCATGGTAGAACTGTCCTTGTGAGCTTCTGAGATAACTCTTTTATTTATTTTTTTAATTTCTAATTTTAATAAATAATATTATTGGGGGCTCTTATAGCTCTAATAAGAATCCATACATTCACTGTGTCAAGTATATTTGTACATTTTTTGCCCTCATTTTCAAAACATTTTCTACTTGAGTCCTTTTAGGATCAGTTCATTTTTTAAAAAATTTATTATTATTATTTTTCATCATTTTATTGGGGGCTCATACAACTCTTATCACAAGCCATCCATTGTGTCAAGCACATTTGTATATTTGTTGTCATCGTCATTTTCAAAACTTTTTCTACTTGAGCCCTTGGTATCAGCTCCTAATTTTTTTCCCTCTCTCCCATTCCTTTCCTCCATGAAACCTTGATAATTTATAAATGATCATATTTTGTCATGTCTTACACTGATAGATGTCTTTCCCTTCTGTTGTCCCCCAGGGTGGGATTATATATAGATCACTGTGATCGGTTCCCACTTTCTCCCCCACCTACTCCTTCCCCTCCTGGTGTTGCTACCCTCCTTATTGGTCCTGAGGGGTTTATCTGTCCTGGATTTCCAATGTTTCCAACTCTTTTCTGTACCAGTGTACATGCTCTGATCTAGCTGGATGTGTACGGTAGAATTGGGATCATGATAGCAGAGGGGAGGAAGAGTTAAAGAACTAGAGGAAAGTTGTATGGTTCATTAGTGCTATAGAGCACGCTGACTGGCTCATCAACTCCCCGCGACCCTTCTGTAAGGGGAAGTCCAATTGCCTACAGATGAGCTTTGCGTCTCCACTCTGCACTCCCCCTCATTCACGATGATATGCCTAATATCTGATCCCATCGACACCTCGTGATCACATATGGCTGGTGTGCTTCTTCCATGTTGACTTTGCTGCTTCCATGTTGACTTTGCTGCTTCTCAACTAGATGGTCACTTGTTTATCTTCAAGTCTTTTGGGGGGGGCATCACTGCTTTCCAGTGGTGGGGATAGGAGGCCCAGCCTTTGCTCCAGTGGAGCCACTGCTGGAATTGAACCTCCATGTTTGTGGGCTGCAGTCCCATGCACAACCACTATGCCACTAGGCTCAGTCCTTATCTTTAAGTCTTTAAAACCCCAGATGCTATATCTTTTGATAGCCAGGCATCATGAACTTTCTTCACCACATTTGCTTAGGTATCTGCTTTGTCTTCAGCTACCATGTCGAGAAGGTGAGCATCATGGAATGCCAGGTTAATAAAAAAAATGTTTCTGCACTGAAGTAGTACTTGATTTGAGGCTCAATGTTCATCTGTTGAAGGTAACTCTATGGGACTAGAAAGCCTCTCCTTTCTCTCATAGAGCAGCTGGTGATTTCAAACTACTGACCTTGGGGGTCTTAGTCCAATGCATAACCATGTCACTAAGGTTCCTCTGAAAGGTCATAGGCCCTGAAAACCTCATCTAACACCCCTGGGGACACCATGAGTAGACTGTCAAGCTTTTCATTTTGATAAATTGGATTAACTCAATGACAACCAGTCTTTATTAGTGTTAATAGGACTTTGTTTAATGGAAGGTCTTGTACAGTGTTGGCACTTTGAAAGGTGAAGTTCAGTATGCAGGTAGCAAAGCCTACATGGAAAGAAAACCAGGGATAGGGTAAGGCTGGCAGGATGATACTTTCACTCCCAGGATGTTGAAGGAGGCTGAAGTTGTTTAATAAGCTGTCACCCACGGATCACTTTCCCCGCTGTTTTTTGTTGAAGGGGTAGGAGATGTGGCAATGATGCCATACTGCAAAGTTTTGGCAAGTTTCCAAGGAGGTGGCAAGTAATCTCGAGGTCATGCTAAGTCACAGGTATGTCAGATAGTGATCAATCAAACATACAAAGACTCTTTCTGAATGTTCACATGAAAGAGCACATCCAAAATCATTGTCAAGGAATAATTGCAACTAATTCCTTTAGATCTCCCCATATTTGCTCCACTCCTCCTGAATTTCAGGCTCTCACTGGGCAACAGAAGCCCTTGTGTCGTAGTGGATGGGTGTTGGGCTAACTTCAAGTCAGCAATTTGAAACTACTAGCAGGAGAAAAATGAGGCTTTCTACTCCCATAAAGAATTCCAGTCTTAGAAACCAACAAATGCAGTTTCTACTCTGCATCCAGTGCATCAAATTGACATGATGGCAGGGCAAACAACTGGGGCTAGAAAATACAAATATGGAAACAAGATGAGATTCCTGTCCTCAATGAGAATGAAGTCTAGCTTGGAGACATTAGAATGGTTACTATAAAGGGTAAAACAGGTACCCAGGGAAAGCAGGGGCAGCTTCCTGAGAGAGATCATACAGCGAATCAGAGTTCCTTAGAGTCATGGCCCTTGAGCACAGGTCGGCAGGAAGAGCCAGCCCAGAGGAAGGGAGGTCAGAGACAGCTCGGTGAAAAGAAGCAACAAGGACAAAGACCCTAGCAGTCAGAGTACACAATGTTCTGGGACTAGAAATTAGGTAGGTGGAATGGTAACAGGAACTCTCCTGGGGTTGCCTGGTCAAAAGAAGGGTCCGTCTTGAACTCAGTCTCCCACAAGACCAGCTAAACAGCAGCCAGTGTCTCAGGCAGCAGGCTGTTGGATTTCTTGAAGCTTGAACATGAGTCTAAAATGTTTGCTACTCCTGTTCCCATGATATCACCTTCATGCTTAACAAAAGGAAAGAGAGACCAATGGGAGAACCAGGGTCCCTTGGCTGAAATGCACACACACAGCACAAGCAGGCATACCACAGCCAAGTGTCCCTTGCTACAGAATGCCAACGGATTGTTTGAGCTATTTGGGAGTTAACCTGTGGGTATGTGAGGTCACCAGCTCTGGGCCAAGCAATTCCCAGAACCCTCTGCATAAAGCAGTGGGCCCCGTGTAGGGACGACACCACTTCCAAGGCTGTTTCTAGGTGCACACTTGGAGCCGAGAGATCCTTTCAGGGAGTGAGAACTAGTTGTTGGGAGGATAAGAATGGACCTGGGATTTGCAGTGCACCAAAGCTCAGAAGTGTGGGAGTAATGTGATGACTGGGTGATGACCCAAGGCCTGCAATAAACTTAAATCCATGATTGGCAAGTGATGGACCGGGTAGATCTGGTGAACAAGGTCCTGGCTAGAGCCCCCTGGAAAGAAAAGCATGGTCAACTAGTCAATATACCAACTGGAATTAGTGTGCAGACTGCCATCTCACAAGTATTTCTGGAAGAAGAACCTTTCCATAACATTATATTTTGCACATCTTCCACTCTGAAGCTGTAGATGTTTGCCAGAGTATCAACATAATGCAAAAAGGGAAGTTTCAAGGATTATGAGACATGGGTTTGGTGATAATGCAAATTCTTTATATATATATAATATAACATCTTATAGTTTATAAACATAATAAAGAAGACAGCACTCAAGGCCCCTCTGATGATTGCCGGTGTGATTCACTGGAGAGTGCAAAATAAAAAGGGAGCTTACATTATTACACAAAGGACTAAGCATGTTTGTGAAAATCTCCTATAGTTGTTTTCCAAGTTGTCCAGTGTCTGATTGAGAGAGCCTTATTCCGTAATCAAAAGGAGTAACACTTGGGATCCACATGTCATGGAGTGGAATTAAGGACCAGATGAAGTCTCCCCTCCCCAATAAAGTTGTGTAGTAAAATTACAACAGATTCCTATGGAATTAAACACATCATGGCACCTTCAAAAAATTCAAATTTAAAGTAGCCATGAATATTTTTTCATAACCTTCTTTTTCTGTTTTTTTTTTTTTGGCGGGGATCGTTGTCCTCTGGTGGTCATAGGAGCTACCCAGCCTTGCTCCTGGGGAGCTGCTGCTGTATTTGAACCACCAAGCCCGTGGACTGCAGTCCCGTACTCAACCACTCATAGAGCCTTCTTATTGACCTCCCCTGTTTGGCCTAAGTAGGGGAATGATGGTCGGTTAGTATAAGTTCAAGTAGGCAGTGATTTCTCTCAGAAGCTGTCTCTTAATGAAACATTATAATGACTGGTATCAGCACAAAGGAATTGGCAAAAATGTGCTTTTCCTATCCTGATGACCGGAGAGCACAGATGTTGGTTTCCAGCCAGTGGTGGATTCTATAGCACTTTATCGTTGAGCTCCATCGTTCCGTAACACTAAGTGTCAGTGATGCCGTCTAATCTACAGGGGCCTTGATGATTCATGTTCCCTTAATTAGGATATTATTTTGGTCGACTACTCTGAAGGCACTATAAAAGTACTGAGGGAGTAGGAGGTAGCAAGCATTCTGGACAGAATACTTAAGACACAGGCATACCAGATGGTGACAGATAAAACCTATGAAAATTCAGTTTCTAAATGTACAGTGCTCAGGGGTATATCAAAAGGCATCAGGTTTTAGTGTCTTCTGTAAGTTCTGGTGGGTATATTTCGGTTTGCTTTTTGTTTCCTTCCACCTATATGTTTCTAGCTGCTGTAAGATTGATACTGACTCAAAGGGGTGATAACTTAAATGACCAGCTGACAAAAACAGGAGCCCAGTTTATTTGGGGTTCTGCCTCGTAGGGTGGTACTGCCAGAAGTACGACTGCTGCAACCTACCATCATTTGGAGTAGAGAAGGAACACAGTTGTCCATAGGCAGAATGCTGAATAGTATATTTGGGGTAATAAGGAGAGGCATGAATAGACATCTTGCCAAGTCCTGCTAAAATTCCACTTAGCAGCAGCAACTAATCTGACCCACTGGTGGCAGTATATTATGCTAGACCTCCTTCATCCCAAGGGAGGAAATGTCTTATGCGAACTACCGTATATACTCGTGTATATTGAGTATATATGGTAGAATAAACCCTTACTGGATGTTTGCTATCCCCTTTATATCTGCTGAAGAGCAGATATAAGTGGGTGGAGTGGGTTATGAGGTAAGCTCTTAACAACAAGGTCTGCAGTTTGGACACAAGATGTATTCTGCTCTTGTAAAGATTTACAGCCTTGGAAACCCACAGGGGGCAGTTCTACTCTGCCCTACAGGGTCCTTATGCATCAGAATTGACACTGTGGCAGTGAGTTGGTTTTGCAGCCTCATCACCCATGAACACAGTGAAGGTCATATTCACCATTACCCCCACAGAGCGTGTGACCAAGAAACACCTTTCACAGAGGCTCACACATTCAAGCAACACAGCTCACAGGAAGCTGGCCTTACACAATGTTAATTCCAACATCTGACATTGTGAGAAATAAAAATTATGTTTTAGAAGGCACTCACTTGGGTATCTTTTGCTACAGCAACGTTAGCAAAGTAATACAGGGAGGGTAGTCCATGAAAAAGTTAACAAAAAACTCTGGTCAGTCCTTAAAGGTGAAATACCAACAGTTTAAACTCAAGAATGAGGATTCTGACTCCCTTGACAGGTAAGGGGTCCTGATCAGCTGGGGCAGTGGCTAAAAGGAAAGAAAATATGAAAAAAGTATAAGAGGAAGGAATATAGAAACACAAACTATTTTATGTCACTGGCTGCAAAAGGAGAAAGTTGCATTTACTCTTTTTACCCCTTGCTTCATCTTGTATATCTTTCCTGACTACTCATTTTTGCATTCTGTTTCTTTGCAGTTTTATTTTATCAAGGGAATAGTTCTGAGAAAGGCAGGAGTTTCGAGAAAGAAGCCTTGGTGGCACCAAGTGTTCAACTACAGTGCAGCAGTTCAAAACAGCAAGTACCCCAGGGGAAAGAGAGGAGATGATCTTTGTCTAGAAAGCTTGACAGTTTTGGAAACCCCAGGGGACAGTTCTACTCTGTTCTATAGAGTTGCTGAGCTGAAATCACTTTGGGCAGTGAGTTTAATATTTGGGGTTGGGCAACAGTTAACTTTCCAATTTAGTCAGTAAGTTACTAAGTATGAATGTGGGTGATGAATAATCTAAAAGAGAAATAAGCATCACTCATAAATTCAAGACCTAGAGTAAGAACACGATGAGAGTTCCAGCCATCTCTATTTGAAGAGATGGTGAGCACACTTTCATCCCAAAAAGGAAACTTGTGCTGTTAGGCAATAGCATATCAATACTCTTCGGAAGTTTATGGAGAAAGGAAACCTTGGGGGAAATTTTAGTGAGTATTTCTGACGTGCCCATCAACTGTGATTTTTTAATCATTTCCCCTATGTTCTGATAAGTTCCCACATTTCCTAAGTCATTTTCCTAAATCTCAAGCCAACGATTTTATATTCTTAAATTGACTTGCAGCTAGGGTACAGTCATGAGATACCTTTTTGCCATGTAGCAAATTCAGAAGGGGCTATCTGATGCCCAGTCACACATGGCCTGAGCTGAAGCTAGGCATTGAGGATCACTAGTGTGAGATGACAGCTGAGCTTTGAGTGTAAATTAGTGTATGTGGAGCTGATATCAGAGCTGTCTCCATGGTATGTCTGGGTTGTTCCATATGTGTAGTTTCTGAATGGGGCTCTCCAGCCCTTTTGAAGATGCTAAGAGATACCTGGTATCTTCAATCAACTTTTCTGCTAAAAAGTGTCCATTCAGGCCAGCCTCAAGCAGAAATGAAATGAAACAAAGGATGTTAGGCAACTAAGGTCCAGATCCCTGCATGCTTTTAATCTGAAGACTAGATTCTGCTTTCAATAAGTCCATTTTAGTGGCAGAGATTTGGATGAATCGGAAGGAAAATTAGGAGGCCGTGGCAGTGATTCAAAAGGTGATTGAAGAGGGAGTGGCAATGGAAAAAGAGAAAAAAACTAGAAGAAAAAGGCTAGCAACCCAATATAGAGGTGGGCCATGGCTGCCAATACACAGATCTGCTAACGAGGAGTATAAATCACCTAAAAGCAGAAAAATAAAAAGCCAATAATACATTGTATTTCACCACCCCCTTTCTTGGATTCTTGGCAGACTGGCAAAACTTAAAAATATTGGTAACAATGTTGGCAAGACTGAAGGGAAAATATTAATGAAGCTGAACTGAAAAGAATTTCTAACTTTTTTTCTACCACTAATTTTTAATGAACTTATTATAGTAACTTTTCAGATGCTTCTAAATGACAATGATATTGGCAAATAAATACCTTGGCGGTACTCTTCACTGAGCTTGTGTACTCTTTGAACTCCTTTCTACAATTAAAATAAAGAATAGACATCCAAGTAATCTATGCGATTTTTTTTTTAAAAAAGAGCTCTGTGAGAAATCTACAAACATAGCTGCATAGGGAGAAGCTCTGCAACACCTCTCTGAAGAAAACAAGCAGAGAAAATTAAGAAGCTGGGTTCTACATCTCTCCAAGAGAACAGAAACCTATATGAGATATGACCCGATAATTCAGAAAGGAAGCCATCATAAGAAATCAGACCCCACCCCACCCAAACGGTGGATTCTTAACTGCCCCAACTGGAAGTCCTTGGACCTACTCCTTCCATGGGTGAACAGAGACTCAGCAGAAGGAGAGCAGAAAAGGTGAGGTGGTTTGTCATTCCCTTTTGCAATTACACAAAATTGGACTTTGACCTGAATACCTTCGGGTTGAGGCTTATAGTAGTGGTATACCCTTGAGTCATTTGTTAGCAGATTTAATAGACCTTTGTAACATGTCATGATAAGCAACTCGGAAACTCTTAAGAATTTCTCACTGATACTACAATTTGCTAACTTCATTAATAAATCTTTCTGATCATGAGTTTTGTCTGCCAGTTCTGTGTAGCCATTGCAACGGATATAAGGACCAAGAGAATGAAAATTGAGAAAATTAATTATGACAACACAAAGCTAACATAGAAGAAAAAGCTAGTGTAATATATATGAAATGAAATGGGTGACATGAGTGCAAAACCAACAAAAAATTACATTTTAAGAAAAATTGCTTTCTTTTTATTTTTAAAATAATTTTATTTGGAGCTCACACAACTCTTATCACAATCCATACATCCATCCATTTTGTCAAGCACATTTGTACATCTGTTGCCATCATCATTCTCAAAATATTTCCTTTCTACCTGAGGTCTTGGTATCAACTCCTATTTTTCTCCTCCCTCACATACCCTTGATAATTTATATATTATTACCTTGTCATGTCTTACACTGTCCAAAGTCTCTCTTCAACCACTTTTCTGTTGCCCATCCCCCAAGGAAGTGGTAATATGTAGACATTTGTAATCATTTCCCCTTCCTACCCCACCTTCCCACCACTCTCCTGGTATTGCCACTCTCACCACTGATCCTGAGGGGTTCTTCTGTCCTGGATTCCCTGTGTTTCCAGTTCTCATCTGTACCAGTGCACATGCTCTGGTCTAGCTGGATTTGTATGGTAAAATTGGCTGCCCTCTTATTAAATGCATGTGGGATGGAATACTCTTCCTGTTTTTTTCTGTGCCTCCCTCCAACACCACTGTTAGCAGCTGTTGCAATAAATTCTCTCCCCTCTGGTAATAACAGCGGCACTTGTCCTGCCCCCATTCTTAATATACCATTGTTTGCCCTAGAAGGCAACATCAGCGCTAGCTACCACCTATGTTATTCACCGTCTGCAGCCCAAAGCTGGAGTCTTCCCTATAGTCGCATGGAAAACATTACTGACTTGCTTAAAGCCCTTCTGGGTACCTTCTTTTGGTGCAATGGGACCTTAACAAAATGCCTCAAAGCCTCATATCCCTTGCCTCCCAATCACTATAGTCCCTCAACTCCCAATGTATGGGCAGACAGTTTTAGTAGGCCTCTGCTTTGCCTCCTCTTTGGCTGCGGCAGGAGTTTCTAGTGAGGCAATCCAATCTCAAACATTTAGCCAAAAAAATTCAACTGGTGATGTATTCCACCTCTGATTCCTTTACATCTCTACAAAGGCTGCTTATGTTGCTAGCGCAGGTAGCCCTTCAAAGCTGATGTGCTCTGGACTTGTTAAACTGCTGACAAAGGAGGTGCGTGCATGTTTCTAGGAGATGGGTATTACTATTATATTAATGAGTCAGGAGTAGTTGAGGAAAATGTAAAAGTGTTAAAAACCCATGGCCAAAGACATCCAAAGTCACATCTGGGGCAATGCGGCAACTATTCCCTGGTTCCCATTATGTCCTGGGTCATGCCCCTAGTAGGAGGCCTGGCAATGATTTGCTTGCTGTTAAAAAATCTCCTAATTTTTTAAGTTCCTTCAAGAATGAATGAGAGACATAGCCAATCTGTTATCCAGCTTCTTTAACACCCTTACAGCCCCCCTGCCTACCGAACCCAATGAAGCACACTCTGGCCTGTAACCCCCTCACCCCTCATGACAGCAGGGAGCAGCTAGATTGGATCACGGTGCCCTTTAAAGGTCGAAATGTCTGGGTGGGAGTGGGATGGCAAGGGTTGAGCAACCTCACAAGACCACAAGCACGGGAGATACGACCCAGAGCAGACCAGACAGCACCAGAGACGATAACTGGTATTAGGAAGTCACACCAGATGCCCCAAGTTCAAAGAAAGATGCAAGGCATCAACAAATAATTCTCAAGAGTAGACAAACCTTATCCATAAAAGCTGCTCATTCCTTACCACCCCTTTAGACACTCGTGCCCCGACTGCTGTGTGTGACTTCCCTGACCTGTTGGTCTAGGTCACAGAACCTCATCGGGGAGTTCCCCCAATAAAGCTATTTCTGTTTCTACTCTCCTTTGTCTCATACTTTGTCTCCTCATGCCTCAGTTTCACCTTTACACTGAACAGGAACCAAGCAGGGTTTACCTTTGTCACCACTCTTATTTAATATAGTCCTGACTTTCTTAGCCAGAAGGCTGTTATCAAAAGGATATTAAAGGTATTCAAATTCCCAAAGAAGAAACAAAACTCTCTATGTGCAGACAATATGATCTTAATATTTCAAAAACTCAATTTTCAAAATTGTTAGAACAAGTTGGAAAATTTGGCAATTTAGCTGGCTATAAGATCAATTTATCAAAAATTGGGTGCATGCGCCTTAGTTCTCAAATAACGTTCTTCATTTTCAATACTCTAAAGAGGTCGTGTGCAACAGATTTACCTAACGCAGTGAGTCTTCTGACCTATTGACAGCGGCTTCTTTGAGTGTTCACTATAGTTCCAAACAAGACAAAATCCTTGACAACTCCAAGCTTTTCTCCCTTTGTCACGATGATTCCTTGTGGAGAAGTTGGTCTTCTCATTGAGTTGTAACCCACACTGCAGACTGCAATCCTTATCTTCATCAGCAGGTGTTTCCAGTCCTTCGCACTTTCAGCAAACAAAGCTGCATCATCTGTATGCCTAACGTTGTGAACAGGTCTTCCTCTATAGCAGTGGGGCTCAACCTTCCTTTTAACACAGTTCCTCAAGTTGTGGTGACTCCCAAACCATACAATTTTTGTTGCTGCTCCATAACTATAATTTTGCTACTGTTATGAATTTGGCGACTCTTGTGCAAGGGTCGTTCAACTCCCAAAGTGGTTGAGACCCTCAGGTTAGGAATCACTGCTCTACAGGTTAGAGGATATATACCCCTTTGGGTTTCTGAGACGGTAAATCGTAAAAGAGTAGAAAATCTCATCTTTCTCCTGGAATGGTTCATGATTTTGAAAGATTTGGCTGGTTAGCAGCCTAACGTGGAACCCACTACTCTGAGAGCTCTTCATTGGCAACATCCATGTCCTATAAGGCATTCATATACTTAACAAGCTCATGCAACCAATAATAAGTGGAATATTAAACTAGAAACATATACATATTGGGCTGTTCAAATATCAGGGGCCTTTAAAATTAGCGGGCAATAAATGAAAAGATGATAGATTATTTTTCCTCAAATATTTTGAATCCTCCACATATATTATCAGGATGTTCATTACACCGTTGCTTGTAACAGTGGAAATCTTAGATGTTATCTGTAGTACTTAATGGAACACAAATTAGCCATTTAAAATAGCATGAAATATATGTGTGTGCAAGGACTTTTATGACATATGAAATGGAAAAACAAAGATGATAAAATTTCCAGGTGATAACCAGAGCACACAAAAACAAATGAAGGGGGAAAAAGAGAGAGTGGAGCACATCCTGGCCCACCAAGTCTTGAGGTCATATGTCCAGGCAGAACAGAGAGTACCATATGGCCAGCCCCACTAGTGGAACATGGCGTCCATCACTGACCCAAGGTCCTATGGGGACAATGATGGAGAAGCAGGGTCAGGATTGTACCGTCTGACCCAAACACACCATGGCAAAACACTAAGGGTGTACAACAGAGCATGGAGTTCCCAAGGAAATGCCAAGGATATACTTTGGGGCCACGGTGTGACACCCCATTGGACTCAACCGGAGGACACTCCTGGAGGTCAATGAACAGACCTTGAACTATTTACAGGTTTTTGTTTTGTTATTATCTTTATTTTTTAAGTTATCTATCTATATATATCTTATGGACATTGGAGGGTTTTTTTTGGTGTTGTTATCCTCATTTTATTTTCTTTGGTCTCTTCATCTTAGGATGCATTGGGTTTTTTGTACCTATTATCTCTGCAGGTCTATCTGAATGAGATAGGCTTGATGAACAGTCTGGAGGAGAAAACAATGGGAATGATGGTTGGAGGGGGGGGCAGGGAG